>JADRCD010222273.1:19426-42894 GCA_019843815.1 Montemys delectorum | reverse complement strand
TTTTCTTGATTAATAATTGATGTGTAAAGGCCTGGTCTACTACAGGCAATATCACCACTGAGCAAGTAGTGCTTGGTGACATAAGAAAGCAAACTGTGCAAGCCAGTAAGCAGAGTTCCTCTATGGCCTCTGCTTCAGTCTCTGCTTCCAGGCCCCCCTGTCTAGAGTTCTTGCCTTGGCTTCCCTCAAAAGACTGTGACTGTGGATATGTAAGCTAAATAATGCCTTTTCTCCCTGTGTTGTTTATTTGAAAGACCCAAAGAGTCTTTTTCTCTCGGGAACATCGCCCAAAGACCACCAAGAGTCAGAAATTCCTTGCAACAGCAAGAGGATTTAATCGGTCCGGAGCGCCGGGGTTCAGCTGCCTTAGGGAAGGAGCTGTTACAGAGAGTATTTAAGCTCAGAAACTGCAAGCAGGTGCCGGGGAAGGGGGTTCCAGGGAAATTCCAGTATACAGCTATACAAATATCTCCTATACATTGATCGATTGTTCAGCTATATCCTTGGCAACATCCGCTCTTTGTGGTCGGCCATTTCCTCTGGGTACTGAGCCTTGAGGAGTGGTCCCAGGGTCCCTGGGGTCAGTTTCTCATGACCCAGGTACAGCATAGCCCCTGGGGTCAATTTCTCATGACCCTGGTGCAGGCAGCCCCTGGGGTCAATTAGTATTTTTCCATGGTCTTACATATTAAGGCAATAGGAATCTCACTAAAACACTCGCTGTGTCATAACCCCATTGTTCCTAACCACTCTGTACCACCCTCTTACTGTCGACACTGGCAACTCTAGATCGCCCGGATCTTCATTCATCCATGCTCAGTAAACTTGCAACTTATCAGTAACTCTGATTCTTGATACTTTTCATTCATCACCTGGCACCACAACTGCCGCCTCCGCCTCAGATCCATGTCCCTTTGCAATTCCCAGAAATCTGTACATAGCATTTCCAGACCCTGAGCCTGCTGTGCTCTCGCTTAAACAGACTCGAGAAAATGCAAAAAATACAATTACAAATGCTGTGCTCACCCGAGAGACCTTGTCATTCACTGAGTATTGACAAAGAGTCATCTCATCACAGGCCTACTCGAGAGACAGTTCTTTGGCCAGAGTTAGAAAGGATTTGGTGTGGTGGCTGAGACAGCAGTGGCATTCCAAGGAGTCTACTTGTAGGTGACTCGAACAATTTGTTCTGAAACTGCACATCATTTTGAATTTATTCCTTTTAAGTGACTCTCTCATCTGGCTCTGTGAAGATGGAGGACTCAATTAAGGAACCACTGTGTGGCAGTCACAACTAGCTCCTTTATCTTGCTCCCTATGGAAGGGAAAAAGACTTCCCGGAACAAATGCACCATAGTGGTTCCACTTGACCTTTTCTTTACCGACTGGGCTCATTCAAAGTTGCTTTTTCTTTTTAAGGACAGAAACATAAAAGGCACCAAACCGCTCAGTGGCTTCCTTTAAACACGGTGCTGTTGAGAGAAGAGTCTGTGATGGCCCGGGGCTTGAGGCAATGGATAATCCTTTTGTTCTCCTTTCTGGAGGTTGTTAAAGTTTGCCCTTCTCCTCACTACATCATCCCAAGTTCTTTACACTTCCCTGCTTCTACAAGCAGAGGTCAAAATAGAACTTTCAGATTGGCCCAGTAGAGTCAAGGAAGGAGAAAGCAAAGGTGTCTCTCAGATGCTCTTAGGGACCCCTTGTAAGACTTAGCTGGGAATCAACTGAGAAATTCTGTGTTTGTTAATCAGGTAAAGTTGGATCCTCAGGTTTGTAAAGAGTTGACCATGGAGTCACTTTAGCTAATAAGCTTCCTTCCTGAATTCTAATTGTTCTTATTGATGGAAAGAGAATTACTGCCACTTTTCACAAGCAGGACTTGCAGGGACAGGATTATATCGCCAGTTGAATAAGTCTATCCCTGCCTCTGAAGTGGAGTGTGGGAAGGTAAAGTGCAGAAGCCGGTTATTTGTGGTGCCAGAGGAAACTGCTTTAAACTTCATTTTTGAACTTCAACATGAGAGAGAGGTAAATCTATAATGTGGTGGGGTCACTTTCTCCATATCTGGGTACAGTTTTAAGCTAGTATCTCTGGCTCTGCAGTCCACATAGCCTGGAACTCACAATCTTCCACCTCCTGAGACAAGTATATTTTTAGTTGATAACCAGACCCCTGTCATGAATAAGATTCATTGAATAAGATGGGTCAGAAGTCCAGAGAAGATGGTAAGAGGTGACAGAATTAAAAGCAATTAAATCTGCCATGTGTGCTTTTATTTGTTAGAGTTATTGTAGTGTACACAAAGACAGATCAGTGGTTTATTGGCTGTATTATCTAGATTTATCAGAACTAAGAATTATAAGACAGCTGTTAAAATTTCTGTTAATTATATGTAAAGATTGCAAAAAAAAAAAGCAGAAACACAACAAAGGAAAATGTCGACGAAACAGAGAAGTAACATGTTTTATCCATAACTGAACTTTTATTGTCTATATTAAAATTTAAAACAGAGCTAAACATAGGGAAACATAGGAGGCTGAGGCAGAAGCCTTTGAGTTCAAAGCAATCCCTGCAGAAACAGAGCACTGCATGTGAGCTTGAGGTACATAGTTAGACCCCAGGGAAACCGCCTACCTTTTAAAAAAAAATCCACAAGAATAAAGACAGGTAATAATATCTACCATATTCAATTAGATGTCACCAAGTTTAAAATAAGCCATTAATAATACCTTCATAGGAAAAAGGTAGAATTTTTTCCTAGAAGTTAAAATTAGAAAATGATATTTTATTTTTTTTAATTTTTACTTCATGTTTTAAAAGACCATATTGTAGAGCATTTTTGGTACATGTTATAATAGTACTATGATAAGAATAATACAAACAAAATAGTTATCCATTAAGGGCTGTTTTACTAAGCATCCTATTGAAGGACTACTTCATCAAAAAAAATTTTTAAAGCCAGGCCTTGTTGAACAGGACTTTAATCCTACCAACATGAGAGGCTGAAGTGCAGACGGATAGCAAGTTCAACGTTGGCCTGAGCAGCTGACTGTGAAATCTGTCTCAAAAGGAGAAAGTAGAAATAGCATGGAATTTTTCTGCCTGCTCGAATTCCCTTACCACTGTCATTACCTTTATATAAGTTGTGTTTTCCTACTTTCTTGGCTTTAAGGTATTTCTTCCTCATTGCACTAGTATCTTTCTAGCTTCATAGTTTCTAAATGTCCTTCAAGTTAAACAAACAACTCTATAAATTCAAAGCTAAAACACATATATCACTGGCATTTGTCCTTATAGGTCTGGATTACCTTACTCTGTTTAGTATTTTCCTAGTTCCCTTTACAATTTGACTACAATGTTTTATAATTTCACTATTTTTTTGCAGATGAGAATGTATGTTTATTTTTTACCTTTTCATTATCCACTCATCAGTTGATAGACATCTGTGCTGATTCCCTTACTCACCTATTATGAATAAAGTCTCAACGAATACTGTTGAGACCTACCCACCCCCAAAATCACAAGAATATCAAAGAAGAAGAAGAAGAAGAATTACCATAAAAGCCCATGGTTAGGGGGTACTGATGTCAAAATGTCTTCTCAACACAGCAAGGCAGTTGTACTTATGAACTACCAGCATCTGTGGTTGCCTACACAAGACCTACAGGAGATCCAGCCAGCCAGCATTCAAGCATGTGTAGGGAAAGGGTTCAGTAGGGCATACCTCTCTACCTGAGGACTTGTTGGCGGTTGCTGGATGCTGGAGGAATCAGTCATTTTTTTTTCATGTTCCACTGAATGACAATCTATGTCTTCATGGGCATCACAAATTGTCTCAATGGGATAACTGCCTTTAAAAGAAGAAGGATATGTGGAGTTGGGAGCAGAATATGTGCAGGAAACGATCGTTGGGCAGAGCAAGAGAGTAGATTGGAGCATGAGTATAATAAAAGTGCATTATATATGAGCATTAAATTTCAGAGAGTAAATTTAAAATGTTGTATTAAAAATTCCCCAAGTCTAAAAGTTACAGATTATCCCCTGCTTGTCACCAGGAAAAGATCATTGCAAATTTCTGCATGCAAGAATACAATTGGTATACATCATAACAAAGCCCAGTTTGTAGAAAATGCTAACCAAGATCCCTCTCCTTCAAAGAAGCAGAAACTGTGTCCCAGGAAAGTCAGTTGGACATTCTACAGCACAGCATCCCTGTGATGTCAGTTTCTATGGATACATACTAAGCTAGGGCAGCTTGCTCAGAAATGGCTGCCAAGGCTCACCAAGCCTCCTTAGACTGTCTTTCCCTGAGATCCTGCTTCTGTTCTTCCTGTTCTGACATCCACTGCTTTGCACTGGGCACTGGTGGCTTTTCTTCAAGTTTCTCTGGTATCAGCTTCTATAACATTGATTTTTGACCAACTTTAGTTTTGCTTCGTGTCTCCATTATTAAATAAATATACACAGCCTTTACTCCTGACAGTTGTGTATATGTTTAAGAATATAATTTACAGCCTATAGGTTTTGAGTTTTATAGCCTAAGCCCGGATTGTACTTTCTTAGGTGGAATGCAATCAACTATGACTGTAAAAAGTAAATAAATAAATCCTGGTGATTTATTTTTATGCTCTAAAGTTACAGTTTTTGCATTCATCTAAGAAAGTGCACATATGTGGCCCAGAACAATAGACTTTGTGAAACTAAGCATGCTACTGGAAGAGCTAGCTTAAGCATCTTTCAAGCCTCACAATTGGAAGGCACATTTTCCTAGGTTGAAACCAAAACACAGTATTGATACATCTACATATATCTGTATCTGGGGTATGAAATCAATAAAGCCATGAACAATTTAGATACCAAAGCTAACCTTTGAGGGAATTTAATGTCCTTGAGCTGGTATCCCTCACAACTGCGTTGAATAAAATTCACTCAGATTTATTGTTATTAAAATTCTTCATTATCATTATCAGCATCATTATCACCCCCAAGTGCGCAGAGCTCTTTTCTTTCCAGATGCTTAAGTTGTTTTACTTATATTACTGTAGCCATTTTAAAATATGCTTAAAATATCAGCTTGCACATTTATCCTCACTATACCTCCCTATGGAGAAAAAAGGGAAGTAAAATGATTTAAAGTGAGTTTTTTTTTTTCCATAGTCTCTGGCTAGAGAAGCCAGTGGGTATTCCAAGACCATATTACTTCATTAAGTCTAATATTATTCCAATGAGATCTGAAAGTAGAGAGTATTTGTACCATCAAATATAAATGAAACAGAGATGCAGAATCTTTTAAAAAGGCTCATCCAAGGACATAGTTGGAAATAGCAGTATGCTAATAAGTTAGTCAAAGTCTTTTGATCTTCATGTCAATTTTATTCCTGCTCAATGACATATTTTTATTAAGATCTACTCTATAAGTGTCATGTGCTTTGACCTACTGCAAATATGATGACTAAATATCATTGGCAAAGAGAATGATCCCAAAGCTGTATGCTCCAAGAGCCATTTATGCTTAATGGAATAAAACCAACTTTAGAACGAGGTCAAAGTAGGTCTGAAGTGAAAGTGTCAACATGGCTCCTAACTTTTGTTTTGAGCTTTAAAAATTTCACCATGATTAGTGTTTCTCAGATAGAGTCACTGAAGGGTTAAAAGCACAGTATAGTCTTTTAAAGGCTCAAGCATAATTGGTCCAGATTGGACGCATACCTTTCAGCAGTGTATTACTGTTCTTGTTACTAGCATTACTATTGCTACTTTAGAAGCACTGTGTCCTTTTGCTTAGGCCAAACCTCTTGACTATCATGCCTAGTGTGTTAGTGTTGGTGAGTTCAGCTGTATAGTTTATTTGTTTTCTGGTTTCATAGACTCCACATGTATCAGTTTGACTTGACTGCCCATTTTGGATTCTGCTCGATCCCAAATTCATAAAGCCCAGTAGAATTTGATAAATGCTAATAAATCAAGCAGAACCACACCTATTATCCTATTTAGAGGTACTTTTCTATAGTAAATTTTGTTCTCTTTGTGGGAACTGCTCCTGATTTGACAACCATTTCCATGTCTTGAAGTGACATTGGCCTGTTGTCTTTGTATCTGTATGATGAGTTGAAATCCACAACCCAAATCGTCTAATCTTGTTTTGAAATCTTCCTCTCTCTTACCTAAAGACTATGTCCTGTTCCCTGCTCTTCATCCTCTCTTATTTTTTTTTTTTTTTGACAATTTCACTCTATTTCCTTCCCAGGAGTTTTGTACAATTAAAGGGGAACTTATTTCTTACAGTGCTCTTATTTCCTCAGTGTACCAACCTTACAACTTTTACCAGTTCTCTGGACAGATGTACTTGTCTGTCTATATATATGTCTCTCCAGATGACAAACATTGATCACTTTCTGCCTATACCTCAACAGGCAGCATGTTTAGATCTTAGATCCTCTCTGCTTCTGCTCACCTCTCTAACTTTCATTACAACCCTACCTTTTCCTATAATATATCCTGGAGAAGGAAGCTTGGAGGTTTCCAATCTAAGTAAGATCTGTGGCAAATACTGGCATTTAAGGAAACTAAGATTATGTATTGAATATGAGTTAAATGATGCTGATGTAAGAAATCACCAGATGGTATCTGGAGGAAGTCCTGGAAGATCTGGCATTAACAACAGGAATGGTAAGGTAGCTATGCTAATCACTTGTCCCTCTTGGTTTACAAAGAGATCTCCTTTCTCCTTTCTTGTAGCTGCCAGCAGCTAGGCAAACTGGGTTTCTGAAAGGAAAGCTGGGGTCTTGGGAGTGAGGGATGGGACAAGAGAAGTAACTAGACCAAGACAAAGTTTCTGATCAAGTTCGGATGTTTACTTAAAAGTCTCAGTATATAAAGGGAAGGGGACCTATCTTCCTCAATGCCAGGATCTCATCGCCTTATTAGCCTCTTGTTACTAGTCAGGCAGGTAGACTCAGAATCCCAATAGGTGGTGGCTCCTTGTAGGAAACTTCAGAAGCACAGAAAACTCCACCCTAGGTGGGCTAGCTGTGGTAGAGCAGGGTCTGGGAGAAGGGTACACTTTCTTACTGCCCCCCATTACAATTGGGTGGTCCAATATTATCAGGTACCGAATAAGTCAAAAATTCCCATGACTTAGAATATTTAGATGTTTTCAGGTAAAGTTTATTTCCCCAACATTCCTGGATTTGAAAAATAAAATCTTTGGTTGTACTTTATTTTCTATTTTTCAGTGATAAATATTTGTGGACTAAGGACTAGTTAAACATTATAGACAAAATGTTTCTATGAGGGTATTTTGAGGTAAAATTCACATTTCAACTGGTGGACTGAGTAAAGCAATTTACTGTTTTCAGTGTGGCCATGATACAAGCTTTTGAGATCCTAAATGAAGTTTTTGGTTTTTTTGTTTTGTTTTGTTTTGTTTTGTTTTTAAGGCAGAGGAACAGAGGAAGGAGCAATTTCCTGTGTCTGGTTTTCTTCAGACTTCCATGTCAGTTTTCTTGTGCCCTCTCACTAGAGCGCATATCATGAAGATCTTCAGATTGAAATTAAAACATTGGGTTTCCTTAGACTTCATTTTAGGTAAATGAAATTCTCAGTTCTTGTAAGTTAATCCCTTGTCCCTTCATGCTCCGTCCCCATTTTGTTTTGTTTTTCTGGAGAAGTATTGAATATAGATAATGATTTAAAAATCATATTAAAGATAAAATTAATAACAACAAATTAAAAATCGATTCCTAAAGCAATCAGCATGAAGACTCATAAACAAAGCTTTAGGACTTCCAAGTACCGGGGTCACGGTATGTGTGACAAAGAAACCTGGTGTTCTTGTCCCTACCTCAAAACCTTGACTCTTTATCTTAATGTCACTGGTGTGCTCACTATTCCATCATTCTTTTCGAACCATTATTTATCTATTGTCAGTATTCATAAAAAAATACATGACATAGGGTCCCCTGCTCACTGACCACACCCAGAATTTGCAGAACTTGAATCATCTTTCCAACTCTTATTTCATTCATCATACTTATCCTCTTTTATTATTCTTCTCAGAATATATGCTATATGTTTTGTAGTTTTTATTTATACACTATTATCAGAATTTAAGACAATGCTGACATGGGGTAGCATATGTGCTCAGTAATTAGCTGTATAGTAGTGGTGGTAATGCTTTGTTTACTAAGATCTCTGAAACTAAATACTGTGCTAGTTCTCTGAGTGTATTATTTTTACTTATCTTTATACTATCCTCTTAAATGGACTCGTTCATTGAATCTCTCCTTGAAAATCTGTTCAACATGAGTTCATTCTCAGTCATGCTCAGCAGAGGCTCTTACAGACTCTTGACCTTCTGGACTTTGAATACTGTGTGCAGACTGCAACCTCAGGAGACCACAATTTGGAAGAAATGGCAACAGGTCATTGTATCAGATCGTAGCTGTGTTTGACTTCACGGCTTTGGCCTCATGATTTCTGGCTTAGGTTGTTGGTTGTTCTCCTCTCATACTGATACAGGAATGGTAACTTCTTGATTCTGTTCCTAGTGGACTGAAGGTAAGCTTAACTGGGAATCTCATACCCTTCCTGCTATAGTTTTACAGTTCTCATGTTAAGATTCTTTTTGTCATCTCCTCTTGTAAATGGCCTGGTCTACACCACCCTCCTCTTATGCTTCTAAGGATAGAACATAGCTATATTTAGTAGATTATTTTTGACAAAATTATGGTTGTTTAGTGATTAGGCTTATTCTGAGATCTCTACACTTAATTGTGATTTTTCTCAAGCTAATTTAGAAAGAAAAACTATAGCTTGAGGTAGGTTGAGAGAAGAAGTCCAATGCTTGACTTCCCACTTATTATTTAAATGCCCAAAATATACTAGGTATAGAGATATAATTGAAATATAGTAAGTAATACATTTTTTAAATGGAGAGGTGGAAAAATGGGGACTTTTATTAGGGAATGAGGAAGAAGAAAATGTAAGAAAAGGGATGAAGAAGGTTATATAATACTAAGGATATTTGAAAAATTCACAGGAAATCATATTACTTTATATTTACCTAAAATTATATCTAAGACATATAAGTAAATGAATGAACCTAAATAAATAGCCTAAATGTGTCACTTGGAGGTAATAATGCTCTCCACAAGAGTCATAGATTATCTGATTAAAACCACAGTATCTGGCATGAGGAACCTTATTTTGTATTTTTGGTTAGGGAGTCCAAGAGATTCCCAAAACAATACAAGCTGTTACTGTTTCCTATGGCTGTTTCCTATAAGTTGAAGATAAGTTCTCATTGATGAAAACATGATGAACTTTAGATACAGGACTTGGAGGAACTGACCTTGTACTGACCTAAAAAAACACTCACTGAGGACTAGTCTTCATAGTATCAGGATGTACTATGCAAGCTGCCAAGGGAGAAAGGTAATAAATATTCTTTTACCCAACTGTAATGCTTGTGAACCATAACAGTGACCATCCTAGCAAGATATCCAAACAGCTCTCTAATTGTACCTGAGGCTGGCTCAACAGGAAGAAAATGGAGTGATATTATAAGCCTAACCAACTACTGTGACTAATGAGATCATGGATCTTAGAGGACAAACTGGTATCTCTATATTCATAAGCCAGTATAAGTCCTAACTTCATTCTAAATACCTATCCTTATATCAACAGGTAACAGCAGCTCTTATTTTAATCAAAGAAATTTCTTTCTGAAGAAAACAGAGACCATTGCAAATAGTTACAACTAGTCAAAGTGCAAAGAACAAGAGACCACTGGGTGTGTAGCTCCAACTAATATATCTACAGCACTATCCCTAATACACCTAAAGCTCAAGAAACATTACAGAAACATGAGATGGGGGAAGTAACACTTGTGAAACCTCAACAAGATTCTGCTTGAACAAGACAGTGACAATACCAGTCGACATGGTAATTTGGGTGGGACTTCACAGACTCCCAGCCCTAGATCAAGAGCTAAGATAATGAATGACTATTAAGAGAATGAGAATTTGACACTCCATCTCAACTGAATATTTGATACCAATCATAAAAACATATGCCTACAAACAACACTAAACAGACTCTGTTATGTATTTATATTTACTCTAGGAAAAATGAAATTAACTATCTAGTCCAGAGCCATCACTTTTTCTGATAAGGTTTATCACCCTGATGTGTCTCTCATGGTAACTCACCCAACAATATTTCTTTGGCTATCCTTTATGTTCAGAGCAAGCAATGCTTACTGTATTCTAGCCTTTGCTAGTAGAATGGAATCTCTAAGGACAGATTACTTAGAAGAGCTGACATTTTCCTCTGTTTTCTCTAGCTTCCTTGTCATATTAGAACTATCACATCTTCATGAAGATCTAGATGTCATTCTGTTGGGAAATGGGCTTATTGCTGGTCTCAGCCTATATTCAAGCACACAGGTAGAAAGGCATTACACATGAAGGAGACACTACAGATAAAGAGATTCTATAGCTCTGTCTGAAGGGACTAATATTATTTGAAACAACTCAATGAACCCTGCTGTTTGTGTGGTCAGGAGTAGGAGGTCAAGGCAGAGCCAGAGATAAGCATCCTCATAGCATGAGGGTGAACCTTGGAGATTGGGAAGACTATGAATGCTAGCCTTGCTGCCACCACTTAGATATGTTCAGACAGGATGAAAGCCAGAGAAGAAAATTTTTTTGTTTTCTGTTTTTGAGATGCACAAGTTCATCAAAAATAGCAAAGCCTAAGCAATAAAATGGTCATATGAACAAAGAAAGACTGGCTGAACAAAACTACTACGGCCAAGAAGCAATTCTAACAACACTAGCCATTGTTTCTTTCTAAATCACACACCTGCACACTCAAGACTTCATACACTCATGGGTAGTCAGAGGAAGACAATGCCAACTACAAGCCCCCAGCTGAGCATGAGTCAAAAACATAAGCTTCTTGAATTATGGAGTTACTGGTATCGGGGTTTTGATATTAGAAACCCAAAGAGAGGTTTATCCTCTACCTGTTCTCAGTAGGCTAATTAAAAACCAAAAACCAAAACCAAACCAAAACAAAAAACAAGATGGAAGCAAAGAAAGGAAATTCATTCAACATGATGCAGTGGAAAGAGTAACTAATAAGGAAGTCTGGTAATCTCTGACCCAAGTTCATCTCCTTGGCCACGACCGAGGTTTATGTTTAAATAGAAACCCAGAGGTATAGAAAACTAGGCAGTCCTGGTGAAGGCATGGCCACTCCCATCACTAACACATCGTTGTCATTATCTAGGCTCTGCCCTCTCTTCAAGGGTGGTCTGACAAGATGTTAGAACTCTGAATTTTTTTCTTAGAACCAGTTTCTTTTTTAGCCAGCACAGATTTCAGCTTCTTCACTCTCTCAGTATATGATTCATGAAAAAAATGTACAATTTCTTGAAGATTGAGGAATTTTGTAGTTACATGGATGAAGAGAGAAGCACATCAGCTCTCTTTGGAACATCTTTCCTCAAAAATGATAAGAGAAGCAATGGCCACAGTTATAACCCTGATTAGTAAAGACCTTTGCTAAGATAGGGGTGACTGATGGGCCATAAAGGTGAAAGGTAGGATTGGGAGAAGAATGGTGCAGGGACATAGAAGTAATGTTCAATGAAGGGAACAGGTTCATGAGAGTTAGTTCAGCCATGTAACTAAAATAGTCAGTAAGCAAACAAAACACAAAATGTCATTAACACCCAGTGGGATAAATATCCAGAGAATCTGCACCATATCATTGAAAATGTCAACTTTTCATCAATCCTTGACAAAAATGAAGCACCAGAGTCTAAGTCAAGTAGAAACAGAAAAATTTAAAAGACTTGTGATAAAGTCACTGAGTTATTAATTTAAACAAACAAAACACAAGAGAAACTTAGCTCCAGATGGCCTTACTGATTGATTTAACCAGTTTTTCAAAGAAGAATGAATACTTCTCTGGTTTCATGCTGTGGCTGTAACAAACACTATGTCAGAAAGCATTAAGAAGAAAGGATTTATTCGGCTTCTGCTTCCTAGACCCAGTCCATCACTGAGGGAAAGTCAGGGCAGGAACCGTGGAAAAATGCTATACTATGGCTCATTCTCTGTCTTATTCTCTTGATCATGTTCATCCAGTTTTATTATACAATAACCCAGGTCCATCTGCCTACTGGGTTGGACCCTCCCACTTCAATCATCAATTACAATAAAAATATTTTTTTGATTTTTATTAGATATTTTCTTTATTTGCATTTCAAATTTTATCCCCATTCCTCTTTTCCCCTCTGAAACCTCCCCTATCTTATCCTCCCTCCTCCCCCTGCTCATGAACCTACCCACTCCTGCTTCCTGGCCCAGGCATTACCCTATACTGGGGCATTGAATCTTCACAAGACCAAGGGCCTCTCCTCTAATTGATGACCCACAAGGCCATCCTCTGCTACATATGCGGCTGAAGCCGTGAGCCTCTCTCGTGTACTCTTTGGTTGGTGGTTTAGTCCCTGGGAGCTCTGGGGGTACTGGTTGTTGTTCCTCCTATGGATAAAAACCTTAATAGTCAAAAAGCAAAGAAGTAATCAAAGGAAAAGGAAGACATGCCCCGAGCATCACAGATCCTAGCTTGGAGAACTTAATAAGCACCAACTTTAGCACAGTCTGAAAAAAGTCTGGAGCTGCTATCAAATAAAATTAAATCAAAAGTTTGGAGATGATTCAACAGTTAAAAGCACTTGCAGGGAATCTGGGTTCAGGCCATCACCACATACCAACTTCCAACTACTATAACTCAGGCGATAGGCAGTCTCATGGCCTCTTCTAGTGACTGGAAGTACCAAGGCACATGTATGCAGTGTATATACACATGGAAACACTCAGGTATATAAAAAGGAACAAAGTAATTACAGGTAATAAATGCAAAGAAAATTGAGAGAGAAGTTTATCACATGTGTATGCCATCTTCAGACACAATTGTCTTCTAACCATTATACTCTGTCAATAAAAGAAAACAAATAACCACTTAGCTTGATTCTCTGTATTTCTGCCTAGTTAAGAAAGAAAAAAATATATTTTCTATATAACAGTATAGAAAGAGTAAAAACAATTTTGTTTAGAAAGCCACTACCTTGCAATGTTCAGTAACATAATAGATTCATGCAAGAATGCTCAAATTTCCTGTGGTAAATGCTGTCAGGAAAGATATTGCATGCTACCTTGGAAAAGGTGTGATCTTGGTGTTGACATCTGAACAAACATTATGAAGATATGTCTCATCATGGAGATATCTGTTTTTATTGTGCCAGGAAAGCAAATACCTTTTATTTGGTTAGTAGGTTGGTTAATCAGTTAGGTAGTTTTTGAAAGAGAGTATTACTACATAGCCCAGATTAATGACAAACTTGTGATCATCCTGCCTCAGTCTTACAAGTGCTGGGATTGTAGTACAGACACCGTGCCTAACTTATAAGCAAGTTTTCTGTGGGAAGACTCAATGTGATATGCTTCCTGAATCAGTACATCCTGATGACACAGTGTAACATGTGAAGGATTCTTACACCCCCCCCAAACATTGTGCTGCATTAAAGCATGTAGCTCCTGCTTTTAATATGTTACACAGTCAAAGAATCAGATGAGCAATGTGAGGACTACTATAAGAAAACAACTACACCATAAAGGAATGTGATGCCTTCTTTAAGTCAACTGTGTGCCCTGTCAAAGAAGTCAATTTTATAGCAGAAGTGACTGAATACATACAGAAATAAATGTAGATTTTTGTAGAGCTTTGAAGGCTCTAGTTGAAAGCAACAATGATAACAGTCTTAGAAAACATGTTGACAAAAGTAAATGGAGGTCACATATTAGTTACTGTCACAAGATTCTCCATTTTCGTTGGTGTGATAACAAAACTATGATGCTGTCTGAAGATGTACTTAGGAGATATGGGGTTGTAGTGGTTAATATTGGGTATAAAATCACGTGGATCCAAAATCAAGTAAAAGGTAAGAAATATTGGGTACTCCTGATATAAATGTTTTTGATCTTATTATTGGAAGTGGGAAGACCCTGCTCTAAATGTGGTTGGTATTTTTTGGTGGCAGCCTAGGTAAAAAGAATTAGAAGTAATTGGGGTTTTGTCTGACTGCCTTTACTCTCTTTGGCAAGTTCATCTATTCCAGTGGTTCTTGACATTCCTAATGCTGTAACTCTTTAATACAGACCTTATAGTGACCCCCAACCATAATATTTCCATTGATACTTCATAAGTATAATTTTGCTCCTGTTATAGTCATTATGTGTTTGCCTGTGTCTCTATGCTGTTGCTGAGGCTGTGGCTGAGCATTAGTTAGTTAGAAGGAGGCAAGGCATAATCGTGAGATATTTTATTATAGGAAAGATAAGAGAGGCCAGTCATGTGGAGAGAAAGAAAGGAGAGGAAGGAGAGGAGAAGAGAAGGAGAGTGAGGGGGCAAGAAAGAAAGAGTAAGAGATGAAGAAGGCAAGACAGGACAAAGAGCAAAAGAGGAAGAAAGGAAGCAAGAGAGAGGAGAGGGGGCGAACCACCCCTTATATTGTATAAGGTGTGGCTATCTGTCTATGAGGCAGGGCATGCCTGACTATGGTCAGATGACTGGGGGTAGGGTCCAGCTAGAATGCTGGGAGCTTAGGGCATTGTTCACATGACAAAGCACACATCTCCTGTGGGAGGCTGTGAGAGGTTGTGACTGAAACAGGAGCCAGGGTCCCAGGAGTTATGGCTCAACACCTTCTGTCCCTTGCAGACAGAGGTATTGCCAACGGGGGATCAAGGGTTCCAGACCTATTACTTGACTGGGCCCAAGTTGCCTGAACAGACCACTGCCCTACAATTATGTATATATTTGACATACAGAATACTTGATTTGAGAGCCCTGAGAAAAAAAATCATTCAATCCCCAAAGGAATCATGACCCACATGTAGAAAATGGCTTATCTATACTATGGCTATTGATTCTTCATTCCATTGCTGATATAAGAACCTAAGAGATTTGCATTTTGAGTATAAATTGGAGATCAACAGTCCCTCCTTCCCCTCACCCCAGGAATCCTCCAAGCAAGCCTTCTGTGGCAGGTTAGTACAGCTGAAGTATCCAGCTATGTAACAAAGACTCAGTGATTATTTGGTTACTGCCATTTCTAGTATAAACAGGATTGTTGGATTACCCAGACTTCATTGTCTAAGCCAATCTAAAACATTCTCTGTTCATATATACTCTTCCTGTCAATTTTATTCCTCTTGAGAACCCTGACAAATACAATGTTCAAATATTCAGAAACACCATATACATTTTATATAAAATATTCAGCAAACATGGATATAAGCTAGTTAAAGAAGCTAAACCATGAATTTTTGAATATATATGCTTAGTATGTGGGTGTTTCTTATGATATTCCTTTAACTTCTCCATGTTTACATTTTTAATAACTAAAATTTAGAAATCATTCATCTTTTCCATATCTGTTTTTGTGATATTTTATTATTGTGTCAACAGGCTTAAAACTTACCTTATCAAGAATCATGTTATTAAAATAGTAATAATGCCTCTTCTTAATGTTTTAGTAAAATTTCAGCTTCATTTCAGGGAAATAAATCATAATTTAATACTTAGGTAAAATAGTTTTCAGCTAAATGTGGTTTCTTAACAATCAAGTGAACAGTTATCTCTGTGAGGTTGGATTTGTGTAATTTCATTCCATATTTTTTGATGAATACTCACTGGCAGAGACACTCTATAGACATAGCATGCTAAGTGCTTTGTGTTGAAACTTTCGTATTCTTTACAATAGCAATCTGAACTATTAATGTCAGGTTCAAAGAAAAAGAAGAAAGACCAGGTCCAATTTTTAAAAGGTTTCTGAGCAGTCACTATAGGAAAGGAAAGCAATGGGTCTAGGGACACATAATTCAAGTCCCAAGTATGCTCCCTATAGATCCAGGTACTGAGCCAGCATGTTAGACCACAGCATATGGGATTGCAATTGGTATAATCAGAATTGGTATTACTTATGTCATAGCTCATATGAGGGAGCAGAGAAAGTGGATGGATGAGATGATCTAAGGCAAACTGGTTGGTAAGTACAATGAAAATATAAAGAAATATGAATTTGATGATGCAGGTGAAAAGAGAGATTGAAATAATGTGGCCTGTGATCCAGAGACAAGTGGTCTTCAGTTGCGAAGAAACAGATCAGGGATAAGGGTTTTCAGCACTCAGTAGCAATCATAACAAAGTCATCATCATCCTTGCACCAAGGACATTGACTGAAGAGATAGTTTGCCAGTTGGGATACTCTAAGAGCTGGACACTGCTCAATGGAGACAGTTATAAAGAACATAATGTCTACTTTCACATTGTCCACTAGGAGAGGCAGCTGTGTAGAAAGAGGATTGAGACCTGGAGGATGAACGTTGTTAGATGTCTCAACAGAGGCTGGGATGAAAGAGGTATGATATACTTTCCCATAGAAATGCAAGAAAATGCCTGGCTTGCTGACTCTGCCAAAACTAAGAAATTGGGAGAAATTCCTGAAGGTATTGAAGAAAAACAAATCAAAACAAACCTCTGTAAAGACACTAGGTCTATAATTATTTTTGACCAGATTGCTTTTAAATATTAGAGATAAAATTGCCTGTAGAGACTATATCCAATAGGTAGGCATGGCCCCCAATTGAGGAATGGGACCACCCAACCATCTCAAAAATATTAATCCAGAATTGCCCCTGTCTGAAGGAAATACAGGAACAAAGAGTGGAGCAGAAACTGAAGGAAAGACCATGCAGAGACTGCCCCACCTGGGGATCTATCCCACATGCAGACACCAAACCCAGACACTGTTGCTCATTCCAAGAAGTGCTTGCTGATAGGAGCCTGGAATTGCTGTCCCCTGAGAGACTCTGCCAGAACCTGACCAATACAGATGTGGATGCTTGCAGCCACACATCAGACTGAGCACAGGGACTCCAAAGGAGGACTTAGGGGAAGGACTGAAGGAGCTGAAGGGGTTTGTAACCCCATAGGAAGAACAACAATATCAACCAACCAGATCTTCCCTCTCCCCTAAAAACTCCCAGGGACTAAACCAGCCAAAGATTACACGTGGAGAGACCCATGGCTCCAGTTTCATATATAGCAGAGGACTGTCTTATCTGGCATCAATAGGAGGGGAGCGCCCTTGGTACTGTGAAGGCTCAATGATCCAGTATAGGGGACTGCTAGGGTGCTGAGGTAGGAGTCGGTGGGTGGGTCGGGGAGCAACCTCATAGAAGCAAGGAGGAGGGTAGAGGGGATAGGGCATTTGTGGAGGGGAAACTAGGAACCAAAGTTTGCCCCTCAGGGATGAATAGGTAGCAAGCTGAACTGATACTGCTAATACTAAGCTATGGGTTTTATGAAATAGGATTCTCCCTTTTGTCCAGTTCCCTTTTCCTAACTTAAGATAGTAGATGTATGCAATTGACAACTGTGTGATAAACACAATGAATGGAGCTTAGTAGCACAACACTTGTGTAGTAAGCGTGAGGCCGTGCCTTCCATCCTCAGCACTGACAAAAATAGCCATCATTACTATTAGGTCTGCTAAATGGACATAGTATTTAATGAACTCCTGTTGACCTATCACTATATCTACTAAAGTATACCTAGTAATTAAGTCCAGTGCTTTTCTCTCTTGTCTTTTCGAGACACTGCAAGGGTGTCTGTGAATAAGAGTTCAGAGGCAGCTCAGAAAAATCACATAGCTCAAGTCCTTTACAAAGCTGAGGCAAAGTTTCTGGTGATGTCTACAGATGGTTTGGGGGAGAGGATGCTGGAGAACTGGCTTCCGAGCTCACTGCTTCTGGCCCTCTCCTAATGGTTATTCAGGTCTTGTCAGCTGGTGTCCATTGGTGCAAGTTACTGGGAGAGACTACGCATGGAGTCAGGAGAAAGAAAGCAAACCCAAGCCATTGTTGTTCATAACCTACCATTGGAAGTGATAGTTCATTCCTACTTTATCCTATTAGCTAGAGTGATTCTAGTTCAGTGTGAGAGTAGACAGTACTCTATTGAAATACCAAGAAGCAGAAATCATCGGACACCATCTTAGAGGACTATTATCAACTTACCTTATAGAAGTAACATTATGGTTGCAGTTACAGACTAACAAAATAAGCACGCGATATTCAATGATTACAGAAGAAACAGTGAGTTTGTATGATGGTCAGAGTTAATTCTCAACAGAACAGAATCTAGAATCATCTGAGAGATACACTTGGCCATTCTTATGGGTTACTTTCCTCACTATGTTAATTAAGGTGGGAAGACCTGTACACTACAGATACCATATTCTCTGGCCAGGATTCTGGACCAGGTCCATGGAGGGAGGGAACTGCTGATTAGTACGCACTTACTGTTATCTGCTTCTTGACACTGGATGTGATGTGATGAGCTGTTTCAAGCTCCTGCTGCCTTAACTTCTTTGCTACAATCAACTATATTCTTGAACTGTGAGACACAACAAATCTTTTCTCCCACAACTTGCTTTTGTCAGGAGTTTTTTTTTTTTTTTTTTTTTTTTTAATCACAGACACAAGAAAAGAAGGTAAGACAATATAGAAGCTGAAAATAGATTGCTTGTGCTGCATGTGTAGTCTCTTCTCTTTCCATTTTAGTTTCTCTTATGAGAAGGATATGAAGAAGAAATGAGATTAAGGTGTGGACATGCTTCTTCAAAATATGGGATTTGAAAACTACCTAATGCTTGAAGACATATAACCATTCAGCTGGGCTTAATCCATAGTGCACTGTAGACCTGGAACAGTCTCAAGTTCCAAGGTTTATCTTGGAACAAGTTAAACCTTAAGTATAGGTTGTTCATTGTTTTCTGTAACTTAGGGTTTTTTTGTTTTTTGTTTTTTTATCCCTTTGATTCAGATCCAGAATCCAAATGAAACAACTGAAAGAAAAAGTTCCCTGAAAGGCAAACTTAAGAGCCTAGTCATGACTCTAGCACACTTAGAAGTCAAGGTCTGAACAGATTTAATTTTATGCTTCCCTCCATGCTCCTTCCATTACAATCAGAGAGGAATCCATAATCCATTCCTCCACAAGACAAATGCTATTTCTCTTTGCTTAGAAATGTTTTGTAATTTAATCACCACCCTTGCTGGCTCTGCTTCAGGCTTCATAACAAACAAAAACATTTTTTCTCTGTTGGATTAAAGCTGACACCAGTGCTTGGCAGATTCTAATACTGCACTCTGGACAGCAGCAAATGCTGTCTGGAGCACTCTGAGAAGCATCAGTCAGCCTGTCCTTGGTATATTGTTTCCCATTTGTAGGAAATGGAAATTGAAAAGGCCAGTCATGTATAGAAATACTAATGTGGTCCACAAAGTGATCTTCATGTTTTTCAGCTAGACAATAGTCCATGCTCATGTCCTGCTGGGCTCTCATAGCAGAACTGGCATCCATCATAGCAGCATTACCTCCACCCACTCTCAGGAGCTTTCTTCATCCAGATGAATCCATAATTCTAGAATTAACAGTGCAATGTAAATACAGTGCCCAGCATAACATGATAGACTTTGGATTTATGGCTAAGTCACCAATGCACAGAGCCTGCTGGAGCAAGAAAAGTAAGATGTGTGTATAGCTGATGTGGCTTTTTACATTGGACATGAATCTAGGCATTAAAAATAAGCATATAAATCATGTGCTATAGGTCCTCATTGTAACAGATATGGCCCAAATTGGTTTCTCTAGAGTTTAATTGCACCTGTCCACTGTGTTTTACAGTATATAAACAGCATCAGAAGGAGATGTTGCCATAACTTCAGATGCATGTCAATGCCTACTGCCCATGAATGCTTTGAGAGCATAAGAAAATGGTCCTGGGAGTACCCACAATGACCCTACTGATTCTTCCAATTAATGAAGGCTTAGCTGCTTAATTCCATTGCAACCTACATCTTTAGTTCTCTGGAGGAGGCTGCTATACATTCACACTACTTAGGTATAGATTTAACAATCAAAGTACCCAGTTAGTCAATATTTAAACATAGTTGTTTTTAGTGTTGACTATTTGCAGAGATTTTCTTTCCTCTCAGAGCCACCGTCAATGTGTTTGAAGTTTCTTTCAGTGAGAAGCTGTGTACTTTCTTACTCCACAAAGTCAAAGCTGGGTTGTTCCTGTGTCATCAAACTCACTGAAGCAGCTGAGTTATTATATTGGTGGAATTAATTATTGAAATGAAGACGTGCTTTGTTCTGCTTTAATGGGAAGATAAAAGCCTGAATAATTAAGAATAGTTTTCTATTATAGCTAATGTATAATATGTATTCTAAAATAATTAGTTGAGTTTGGGAAATTGTTTTATATTATCTATTCCTTCATTTAGCATAGCTATACATTCACTGGTTTATTTACTTAAAACTATTAATTAATGAGAATCTTCAGGTTACCAAACACTATCATGGAAAAATGGAAATATAAACATAAATAAACCATATGTCCTGTCATTTGAAAGCTTTTTACTCAAAAAAATGTATGGATTCTGAAAGTTCATAGGGTGTTAAAGAGCAATGAGTGTGTTTTGTTTTGTTTTGTTTTGTTTTGTTTTCCAAAAATCCAACTTTTCTCTGAGAAACATGCCAATACAGTCTCTATTTTGTTCTGGCCACAATCCAAATTTCCTTTAAGTTTAATTTTACTTAACTTAAATCTTCTTTTGGTATTTAATGCTCCATATTGAATATAACTTAATTTATTTGTCCTACAGCCATCTTAAATTCTATCATTTTTATTTACTTGATGGCTCTTTGTTTCTCTCAACACTTGAAGAAATTAGTTCTTAAGAAGTGTAAATGTTGTTTGGTTGGTGGTTCAGTCTCTGGGAGCCCCCAACAGTCAAGGTTAATTTACTCTGGGGATCTTCTCATGGAGTCCCTATGTCCTTCAAGTCCCTCAATCCTTTCCCTAACTCTTCCACAAGAGTCCCCAAGCTCCTTGGCTGTGGATCTCTGCAATCTGTCTTGAGTCTGTAACTGGGTGGTGCATTCAGAGAACAGTTATTCTCGGCTCCTGTCTGTAAGCATAATGGAGTATCATTAATAGTGTCAGGAATTGGTTCTTGCCCATGGGATGGGTCTCAAGTTGGCTGTTCCCTCAGTTTTTGGCTCTATCTTTGTGCCTGCACATCTTGGGCTGCTGAGACTGTTCTCAGTGGGAGAGGATGTGTCTAGTCCTGCATTGTCTTGATGTGCCAGCATCTGGTGATACCTACCGGTGTCCTCACCATTTTTAGAGAAGGGGAAGGTGAAGGGAGTGAGGCTGTTTTGGGGGGACCCGGAGGAGGCAGGGAGTCACTGTGATCAATCAGGATGTCAAATGAACAAATAAATAAACAAATGAAAAGAGGAGGAGGAGGAAAAGTGATTGTTAATAGCCTTACCTTGAGAATGGAGGAAAAGCTGGTATTCCTTAGTTCAGAGCTGATTTGAGAAGTTCTTTTCATGGGAGTCTACCAGGCCTGGGGTGGGTTGAAGCTAGACACAGTATTTAATGTAGAGATAGCTTTCAAGACTGATGGTCTCTGGATATAGTTTGAAAAACTGTTAAACTCCGGCCTTCTATCCCTCTAACTACACTGAAAGCTTAAGGTGCTGGCTTCTAAAAGAAATCTAAAAAGGTTCTTGCTTATTCTGTGGTTAAAATACTGGCTTGGGCTATTCACACCTGTTACTTAACACCAGGGGATTAAGTAAAGGATTAACTGCTAGGGCTCCTTACTCTTTTGACCAGAAGCCTCCCCTCTCACTTGTCAGGGGCAAAGGAGGTTTAGAGCAATAAACTTTTATTGAACCAAGAGAAGGAAGTCACACTCTCAGAAGGAAAAACTTTTACACAAGCAAATAAGCATAAACTCACATACATTTACATACATGCACATCCATGCACACACATACTTGTACACCTTCGTGCACTCCTCTTTGGACCAACTTACATACTCATACTTACATACATACACACATCCATACTTACATATGCATATGGAACAATAGCCCAAGCACCAGTGCAAAAAGAACTCACTCATTATGGAAGAAAATGAGCTCCAATCTTCATTGCATGAAGAAAGCAAAAACTTCTACCCTTTTATTGTTAAATGAATTAAACCCAAGTCTGTAAGAAAAAAACCTTTCTCCTATTTCATAAGACTAAGCTGGCCTTGCTGTTGAGAAAAGACCTGTTCCACCCCAAGGTATAAAGAAGCCTGCCTGTTCTTTCTGCTCTCTCTGCAGCTTCCTCTTTCTCTCTCATCATATATTTCTTGTGCTTTTTTAAATTTTGCTATGCCTTAGTTTCTAATTCTCTTTCTGTATTCTGTATTCTGTATTCTGCTCTTTCCTTTTGCCCCTAACTTCATATCATCATTCCTAACTTCTTGTACCTTTTTTAAGAGAATAGGTCACACAGTTTTTTCCAAGCATCGTTTTTTTTATTTTTTACAAAAGTTCAAACATAATTTCAAATCATAAATTGAATAAGAAGTCTCCAACAGAAATATTTACATGTGTTTCCATTAAAAATAGTTATATATCTAGACGTTTATTTTGTCACTACCTCCACAAGTTCATTGAAAGTTAAAAACTGTAATTCTTGACACTGTTAGCATTGATGTTTTATATAGATAAGCCTAGTCAATATTTTATCTTCTGTCCTTGCACCTACAATAAATCATTCTTTCCCTTTTATGGCCTTTGGTTAATTGTTTTATAGCCTCTATGAATGTGTCCCTAAGTTGTAAATGCCTGCTCTCTATCTCAGAAGCAATTAACTCATGACACATGAAGACTGGCAGAGTTCTAATTGCAGTTTTACATCAGAGAGGGCTTTAATAGCAGTCCTATTGTAAATGGCTTAATGATTACTAGTGTAATTGTATGAATTCTTACAAGATTATCATTAGGAGTTAAGAAATCATCTGTATGTCTATATAGCATCACTACAAGATAGTACATCTTCATTCATCTAAAGAAATCTGCCCAATACGGTCAGCTAATGCCCAGGGACTATATAATATTCATTTTATAAGGACAGAAAAAGGTGTATCAGCTGCAGTAATCATTTCCTGATTTTTGTCCTTTGGCCTTGCCTCCGAAAGGCTCTTTAGTCATATTTCCATGGTAAAACTTCTCTGGAAGATAACCTGTTAGCTTTTAGCCTTTACTAAAAGGCTCCTGACATTCTTTCATTTTCCCACGGGTTGACTTTCATCTTATTATTTCACCTTATATACTGAATGGGAAAGCAGTCAAAATTTCATGGGAAGTTAAACAATTTCTCATTTTGATTCAGGCAAAGTGTTATTGCTCAGACATGAACACAGTAATAATAATAATAATAATAATAATAATAATAATAATAATAATAATA
>JADRCD010222273.1:0-19416 GCA_019843815.1 Montemys delectorum | reverse complement strand
TAATAATAATAATAATAATAATAATAATAATAATAATAATAATAATAACCAGTTCCAAGGGTGAAACGTAAATGGCATCTCCCTGTGGGAAATTGAGGTACCTGTGCTTTCAGGCTGTGCTTTCAGGGTGGAGGGCCTAATCCACTGTGAGTGCTGTCATCCCTGGGCTGGTAGTCCTGGGTTCTGTAAGAAGGCAAGCTGAGCAAACCAGGAGATAGAATCCTGTAATTAGCAACATCCCCTCCCACCCCCCCCCCCCACCCCCCTGCATCCCCTATGGCCTCTGCATCAGTTCCTGCCTCCAGGTTCCTGCCCTCTGTGAGTTCCAGTCCTGACTTCCTTTAGTACTGAATAGCAATGTAGAAGTATAAGCTGAATAAACCCTTTCCTCTCTAACTTGGTTCTTGGTCATGGCTTTTCATGGCAGCAATAGAAACCCTGACTAAGACAATTGTTTTCACTGATCCTTTATTATTTATTGTGTTCCTGTCGTTCAACTTAACAAATTTATGTATAAATATTAAATAGAGATTATTTGTTAAAAAAACAATTACTATTTAAATTCTGCTTCATGACTTCACAATGTGTGTCATCTTATTTTTAACTTTTTAATTTCTTCATATGCATGTGAATGTGCTCATGGCCTTATATGTATGAGTCAAAGGATAAAGTTATATCCACCATTTTATTTGTTTGCTTGTTTCAGTGTCTCTTTACTGCCTGAAATTTGATGTGTAGGCTAGGCGGGCTCATTATTGAGCTCTAGGCATTGTCCTATCTCTGCCTTCTTAGTAGTGAGATTATAGGCATGCACCACCAAACTTGGAATCATTTTTCTTAATGTATGTTCTTTGAACTGAACTTAGATCCTGTCTTGATAAAGTTTATTTTATGGCAAGGTTAGCAATAATTGACAGATGTTTATTTAACTCATTGACCTGGTTAATCAATTAGGTCAAACTGGACTGATGGAGTTTCAATAGAAGACTTCCAAACATTTGAATATTTACAGTAGCAAGGACTAGATCTCTACCTCACTATACCAATATATCAATAGATCTCTACCTTAAATATATCTATGGTCATATAGGAACTTCTTAAAGAAATAATTCCAGATACAATTTCAAAGAAAACTTTAGAACATTTTTTGCATATGGCAAGGGTGATTTTGAATCCTAATTATTTTACATTAATAGGATTTAGGGCATTATATGAAGGCTTTTGTTCTGATTACATACAGACTAATTAAGGAATAACAAAAGTGTATATGCTGAGCAGTTGAGACTCATATTGTAGCACAAGGCTACAGTAATATTTGAAAATGGCGACCTATGGTATGTTTTCTTTCACAGAAGAACTCCAGACATTAAAATTACCTTGTAATTAAGTGAGTTTAAAAGTTTTAAGATGATACATTAATTTGTGAAATCGTCATCCTATATATTACAACCATTATGTGAAATTTTTGTAGGGGAAACAAGATATTTACATACGTGTAAAGTGTTATTTTTCTCAGTTGTTTATTCATTCAAGGGAAAGTGATTTCTGTAGCTAACTCAAAGGAAGTCTGCTGCTCTGACCTGCGAAGTGTTAAACATGGACCTAGGGCAGAGGAGAGAGAGACTGAAAGAGACAAGAGATATGAGGAATGATAGCAAGACAGTTGTCTGATCAAGCTCTAAAAAACTTTACTTCAGGGATGGTAAAATCAGCACAAGCAGGAGAAAGCTTCAAGGGAGGGGGAAGAGGCCTGGACAAGGGAGGCCAGGTGGCAATCTTCAGTTTCTAGAACCAACTGTCACAGTGTCCTCCACACCCACAAATATTCTTACTGTTAGACTATACATGTTCTCTCAGGGCTGTATGTGTAAGCTAGTAATTTTCCACAAGGCCATGGTTAAAGCCATGGCTCCCAATAGTCTGCCATATCCAAGCAAAAAAACCCAGCACTGAAGATGGTGATATGCTGAGCTAAAACACAACTGGTGAGATGGCAGACATGCTCTTCTAAAATATATTTAACCTGAGTCTAATAATGAGAAAGGCATCTGTCAGGGGCAGAGTACAGGATACTCTGCCATAAACCTGGTCTAGTCTCTATGTAAACTCACCATCTTAAAATGATGTTGTGTTTATTGAAAGTGAAATGTAGCTTCTGTTCTGGGATCAAAATCAGTAGAGGTACTCTAAATGAAATGCATAAACCATAACTGTAAATTGGAACTCTCAATGAGATGTCTTGTGTTAAACAGAACACTGAACCCTCCTAATTCCTAGAATATATGAATATGAGGAAGCAGGAATCAAATTAGAAATTATATTTCATTATCCAGATGAGTTGAATGCATCATGATGGTCCGTTAAATGACCATGTCAAAGGCTTGTATACCAATTAATAGACTGAAAACTTGAGAAGTTAGTGTATCATTAGAGCTCTCACTTAATTGATGGGTCAGTCCACTTACAGATACATAACTGACTAAAACATTAAAAGTGATGTATGGAGGAAGGTGGAACCTACTAGAAAAAGTGCATTGCTAGGGGCATGCCATTGAGGGGAATATCTTCTTCACAGCTTCACTACTTTCCCCCTGCCTCCCTCCTCTCTCTGCAGTCTGGATCCCATGAAGTGGAAACTATTTTCTTCCATGCTCTTTTGTAATGATATTCTATAGAAGCATGGCCCAAAAATGATGGAGCCAACTGCGTAGGAACTGAAACATCTAAATGTGCAACTTGGGATAAATCTTTCTTCCTTTAAGTTGATTTCTCTAATATTTTGTTGCAATGACAAAAAAATTATTAATACAAAAAGGGAAGTAGCAGTGTCATGATGATAGAATGTAAGAAATAGTTGACTATCAGTGATTTTGACAGTGGATGTGGGATGAGTCAATAGATGAAAGTAGATAGACTTAACGAATTATAACAGAAGAAAATATTTTATCTCTCTGAGATTGCATTAAGGAATGCAACATTACTGACAGTTTAATTTTAGCCCCAAAGAATCATGAATATGCATTGTATTTTGTCACTGAATTCCTGGTGACTTGTTATAGTAATTGCCTTAGTCAAACTTTTGTTCTGTTATGGCAATGTGCCTGACATAAACAATTTAAGGAGGGTATTCCTTATTTTAACTACAAGTACAGAGGTCTCAGTTCATTGTTCCTGGTTCCATTACTTCTAAGTCTGTGGAGGAGAAGCACATCATTGTGGGTAGTATACTTGAAAGAGGCTGCCCATTTCACCAGAGACAGTAAGAAGCAAGTAGTATAGGAAATGGCTAGGGCAAAATACAGTCTCCAAGTACAAGCTCCTGCTGACCTACTTTATCCAAATATGTCTCAAATTGTAGTTTGTACAATATTCAAATAAGGTGCCCTCAATAGATTAACACATGGATTAGGTCATAGATGTGAGGATCCAATAGCTTGTTAACAGCCTACCATAAGAAAACCAAGATTCTAATAAGAGAGCCTATAAGGGATATTTCATATCTTATAGAGATTATGACATCAAAAATTGAGCTCAGCTTTAACCAATATACACTGGAAGTTGGTGCACTTTAAAAGTATCATTGAAAAAATCCTAGATTGCCTCAAAAGGTCTATTTTAGGAACATATGTGTTGAAGGCTCTGCATGTGAGCATCAGAAGATTAAAAGATCCTAGTTTGGGCAACTAGAAGAAAGAAAATGTTCATTTATAGTAAAAAAAAAGTTCAACAAATATATTTTATATATAAAAAATATATATATATATATATATATATATATATATATAAAATTTTAAGATATGAGAATGCTCATCAGCTAAGGAGATTTATAAGCAAAATGCTAAAGATGAAGCCAGAATTTCTTTCTCAAATCTCATAGAAAAATGAGAAAGGAAATAGAAATTATAGGAGAAATTATGAGTAAAAAGAACTGCTTAGATCCATAGTTCTCAATCTGTGGGTCATGAGCTCTTTGTAATATCCTACCTATTAGATATTTACATTATGATTAATATTAGTAGAAAAATTAGAGTTATGAAGTATCAATGAAATAATTTCATGGCTAAAGGTCACTACAACATAAATGACTATACTATAGGGTTGCAGCAGTAGGAAGATTGAGATCCACTGGCTTAGGTCTTCAAAGCACTAAAATTAGAAACTGCAACATCAAGAACATGTGCTCCAGAAAGGAAGTTTAGAGAGTGGCTTCCTGGCGGTACTCTATGCCTGTAGAGGTAGGTATGTGACTAACTCTGCTTAAACTTCAGAATGGAAGGCACAAGCCAGAGGGATATAAGCTTCTGAAAATATCATACCAGCAACATTTTTCAGAGGGCTATTGTAGAATCCATGACCCCTCTCACAAATAGAGCTTTTCTATTCAGTTTGTTGCTGGACTCACAGCACTTAGAACAGTGTAATGTCTGGTGGCCTCAACATAGGATAAGACAGAGCACACCAAAGAACACTCACCTGATGTTTGATTTTCTACACATAGAAAGTTCCTTGAGCAACTTTGAGAGGTTCATGGGGATGAATAGGAAACAGCAGCTGTCAATTAGGTATTTTTGCAGAGCTATGCATCTAGAAAAATCCAATGCTTATCTAGTTGGAGAAAGAAAGGTTAGACCAACTGTCTTGTCAAAGTCCTTTGGTCTTTTCATTTCTACAATAGGTCAGGTCTGATATTTCAAAATCAAATCCTAGAGGAACCCTTTGTTCCTATGTGTTCTGTTTGTTATCCTGTACTGGAAGTAGTGAATGAAGGCCACTCTAGCTTAATGAGTCAAGGAAGAGATTAAGTTATATAATGATAAGCAAGAGGGGAAAGGTAAATAGTATCCATAAAATATTACCTACAAAAATTAGAATGACACAATAAATTAGGTACCAATACTATGCTAGAAACAGCTCAACTAGGAACAGATAAAAGAAGGTGATAAGGAGAATTTTGTATGCAGTGCTATTTTGCTACATACCTTAAGAATTCATTGTCAACTGCCTGGAGAGACGATGGCAAAAGACAAAAGCAGCAGACATAGTGGCCACTAGTGAAGCACAGTAGAACAACCAGACAGCAAATTCTGAAATAAAACAGGTCAAGCCAGAGTTCATCTGAGATTTGTGCCTCCTGTCTCAGTGGTCTGAGCAGTGATGCCAGGAGTCTCTGTAACAGTTTGTTAATTTGTAGGATGATGATGATAATGTAGTCTCCACAGCTGGACCATGAAAGTGAAATGAGATACTGCATATAAAGTACTTAGCACTAAGCCACCATTTGTTGGATTCTGATTGCTGTTAAGCAGTTATCAGCTATTTTCTGTTGGGCAGAGTTTAAGCAATGACAAAATGGAAAAACACTAAATATGGGAAAATAGACATAGGGAATGAAATAAAGATTGCTCCCACCTGGACAAGGCAGTGAGTGAATTACACAGGAGTATCAAGGTAGGGAAAGGAGAGAAATTATTTGCATATGCTGAGCTCCAGATGCAGTAGCATACTCCTGTTAGCTGCTAGAGGAACCTGTGGCAAGACTGCGTGTCTTCTCCTCTTTCCAATAAATACTTATAAATGCTGAATTGATCTTTCTACTGCAAAGCCCATTCAATGAAAAGACACTAATCACTGTCAAATTTCAACAGCTCCAAAAATGTCAGGATGCAGAGCTAATTAAAATGGGGAGTTATTTTTAAACATTTTCTCAGTGGTGGGAAAAATCCTAGGAAATTATACATAAGAGTGCCGAGAACTCTAAGTCATTCCATTCTTGAATTGTCTCCGTGTAGACTAGAGGCTTTTGAACCTATAAGACATTGGAGTGAGATTGTGGAGTGACACACATCACAAAGTGAGATGTGCATTGTGCTTTTCATGTTCCCTTTGGAAGTACCTAGATATACTAGGCTTCTAGAGTACAATTGCCACTGGAATTTTCTCTAGTTCAGTATAAAGATGATGTCAGTTGGAGCTGAGGTTTAAGAAGTAGCAGAAAATAGAAATAATCTGGAGATCCAATACCGAATGCTTTGCTTTCTAAGTACAGGGCTGAGCTTATTCTATGTGACTGGGAAGGCCACTCAATGGCACAGCACAGAACCGTTTTAACTATTTTATAAATACCCTTTGACTCTTTCAGTTTTTTTGTGATTGAGTACAAGGATGAAGAAATCATCTGGAATAGACTACCTATGACTTCCTTGCCACCTCCACGAAGCAAAAGAATAAGTCTCACAGAGGCCTGCTACATAAGAGTGAAGTCAAAACAAGATTGTAGTTCTGGAAATCACTGGAGTTCAAAGTCCTGTGAGGTCATCCAGACAGAGTGTTTATTGAAGAGTGACAGGTATAAAGACAAATTTGTGAGGGAAAAGAACATTCAATTCTGGGCAAAGGTAAAAGGCTCTAGAAATGAGCCTGAGTTTGTAGAAGCAGGAGTCACTTGAGCACATAGCACATAGCACTTGAGCTGTGGAGACATTGATCAGCCTCAGGACATAGGTATTCTTGAAAGGATCATAAAGGAACTTTTCATCACGTCCATGACAGTAAACAACTATTATTAAGATAAGGGGCTAGCCACTAGGAGTTTGATCATGTTCCATTAAGTATATGAGCAACACAAATTTAATTTCTTCCTCCTCCTTCTCTTCCCCCTCCCCTCCTCCTCCTCCTTCTCCTCCCCCTCTCCTCCTCCTCCTCCTCCTCCTCCTTCTTCTTTCTCTTCTTCTTTTTCTTGGAAGTGAGGGTACTTGGAGTTCAGGATGTGAAATTCCCATATAATCAATAATAATAATTCAAAGAATACATAGTCAAAACAAAAGAACAAAAAATAAAACAAAACAATCATTTCATAGGTTTGGCAATAATTAAGGATAGTAAGGTTGAAACATTCTTTTAAGAGGTTTTGATATAATAGTGTGAAGTCGTTGTGTAAGAAGACTTTTCCTGGGAAGACCCAATACACATCTGTTCACCCCATAGGGAGCACTCAACAGGCCAAAGTGGGGATACCACAAAAGCCCAACTTGGTAAACCATGAGTTAAGTTGGGGTTACTTACAGAAATACAGGTGAGGGGTTTCTTAGAGGAGCAAAAATGACTCAAAGACAGCTGTATTGCTAAAGCCTACTCCAGTATGGGTGACAGCTCACAAACACTGGGAACCTGAATCACTCTGCACAGCCTGTAGACAGTTCAACATTTTGTAGCATGTCTTTTCCAAAAGATTTAGTTGGTTTAAACTTCTTCCAGGAATCTGGGCTGGTTTCTGTTTCTTTTAGGCAGAGATCTGGCCTTAGTGTTCTTAGCAGCTTCGTTTGCCTGAGAATGACAGCCCTCTTTTTTGTTTATTCTTCTGGGGTTGGGGAAGCTAGTGAATCTGGTCATTTCAAGGACTTCCTGATGCCATTTTGAGTTGTATAACTTCTGGCTTACGATGTGTCCAGTCAGGATGGAATGCTTCAGTCTTGGAGGAAGCTGTTACACAACAGAAGTACTCTTGGAATTATGGTTAGAAGAAAAGTTGATGAGAGGGAGAAAAATGGTGACCATGAAAGAGAATGAACAGGTTCATAGAGATGTTTGTAGGAATACCCAAAGGATGTAGAAGGTTGGTCGTAACATCTCCAGATTTACAGTGTCAATCTGAAGTCATGACCTGTATTAGAAATCATGGATGAGGTTATTCAGATAAGATGAAGCAGCCCAAAGAACCACTTGGCAGATGATCGATCTTGATGGGGTGTGGGAGAGGGATGAAAATAGAAAACACACACACACACACACACACACACACACACACACACATACATATGTAGAACTGCAATTGAGATGATGTCAAATATGGTAAAGTGGTTTTCTGTTTTCTTTATCAATTTCAGGCTCTTCTAGAGGATCTTCACTGGTACAAGATCCCCTTACGATAAAAAGCAAAATTTCCTGATTGCAATTTCCTCTACTAGGATACTTGTGGGCATAAATAAATGACTATTTGTTCTTCATCCTCTCTTCTTACAAATGTAAATTATGCTTCTGACCACATCTTTCTATACTGAGTTTGGGAGAGTATAATTAGCTAACTAGCTCATAGAATGTTTGTCATAAGCTGTATAAATCAAAAGCAGGAGATAAAGGAAAGCTTTAGAAGCTTTGGTGGCATTTTCTGGTGCACACATCTAAGAAGAATAGATGTGTAGCAGGATAACCTAAGAGAAATCAGAGCCATCTCTCATAGTATATCCAGATATATCCATCCCCTCCTTGCAGTATCTTTACCTCCCAAGCATCATATCAAAAGTGTATTAGTTCTGGAAATTACCTATCCATAAATTCTGTGGCATAATATTGATGTCAAAAGAGGAATACCTCTAACAAAATGAATATTGCTGAGTAGAGTAATTCAAGCATAGTGTTATTCATTGGTGCGTGTGTGTGTGTGTGTGTGTGTGTGTGTGTGTGTGTGTGTGTTGCTCTCTTGGGAAGGCTGATGAGCCATAGGCATGGCTTCCAAAGTAACCTCAGAAAATAACTACTAAGTATAGTACCACAGTTTTCTAATCTCTACATTAGGGGAGGAAACACTATCTGAGCATCTAAACGTGGTGATGCCATTACTGTGTGTTCAAGTAGTGAAAAAAAAAATATTAAGGAAACTATCCTCTGCCAGTGTCAAATGGGTTCTTTAATAAAGGCCAGCAGCACTGTGTTCTGCCAGGAGAAAGCATGAGGCATAAGTGGGGGATCAAAGCAGGCATGCACATGACTGTAGAAACAGGAAGCCTTCCTGGAGGAAGCCTGGAGTGACAATTACTTTTTGTAAGCCAGTAGAAGTTCCAAATGACACCAGGAGGAATGAAAGTCCCTAGGACAAGTGGGCAGTGTCTTCCTCTCTTCCAACACACTGTCTGGGCCCAAGTCACACTAAGCACTATTGGCTGTGCCTGTAGTCTGCCTGGTCTCAAGACAAAGATCACATCAATCAGAAACTCACATTTAAAGAAACTGATGCACCCCAGAGATGGATGCATGCTCTGATGAGCTTAGCTCTGAGCTCTCCTTTTTTCATATTAAATGTTACTCCAAGGGCAATGTAGAGAAAAGACTAAGAATAAATCAGTCACTTTTTAAATCATGGCCTGTGAATGCCACAAAAATGTAAAAATCTATGGGAAATCACGTTGATTCATAATACTATGCATACTGGGTGAATGGCTCAATAACATGACCTATTTCAGATAGATTGCTAAGCGTCATAGGTGCAGCAAGTACAATGGATGTCACCTCTATAAGGAAACAGAGCACCTCTGCAGACCAATGGGGACGCTTAGCCATGTGCTTTCTCTGTGTGTTCACTGCCTCTTAATTATGTAAATGGCCTTTAAGACACAGGATGGGAGCAGATTCATGAAAGAACAAATAAAGTCTTGTTGCTCCTACAGTAATTTTGCTTTGCAAAATAAAGAACTGGACATCTAGGTGAAGCCATCTCCTTCACAGTGACACTGCAAACAACCCAAGAAGAAAACATGAAGAAGGAAAAAAATGGATAATTGTGATCACCTTCCCCAGGATAGAGAATACCTCACAATTAAGAGTGCTTTCCCACTGTCCAGATCCCCACAAATAAACACACTGTAAGCCCATGAAATAAACACACTGTAGAGATTTTGATTCTGACTAATTTGGATCATCATCTTTCCCTATAAGGGCTTCTATTTCCAGCATTAAAAATGCACCAACTATTGCCAAAATTAAGCACTTCCAAATCATGTCAAACTGCAAACTGAACGATAATAGCTAATATTTATTAAGCACCCTCTCTGAGCCAGGGATGGTGCTAAGAAACAATTCATTACAGTGCCTGCTGCTGTAGTTACTTCATAATTTAGTCCTCATAAACACCTCCTCTGGCATTTGCCCCCTTTTGTAGATGAGGAAATATTAAGCAGTTTGCTCAGTTACATATTACCTAGAATGTGCTTGCAGAGACTTATTGGCAATGTCAATTTTGCATTCCTGACCAAATGCATTTGATCATTCATATCAGTTACCCAGTATTCAGTTCTATGCCATCCCCTAAATTTGAGAGTGATCAGCCTCTGTCTGTGGAGATCAATGGAGTCTGAATATTTTCCTTTAGCAATTTGTAATGCCAAATAGGACTTGAGGTAAGTAGTGAATATGAAACATTTTCAATAGTAGCAAATAGTACAACAAAGGACCCATCTTCCTTACAGTCAACCCAGACAACCACCAAAAGACATAGAATAACTAAAGAAATTCCTTCCCTGAGAAGGCTAAGTTTAGGCTCTTTCATGCCTATGCACTGTCTAAAGATGAGTGAATGTAAGCCAGATCTCATTTGTGTTTGCAACACTAATGAGATTTCTAGCCTCTGAAGGCAGTCTAGTTTACCTAGCACAAAATTCCTTGAGAAAACATCCCTACAAGAATTCTTTCCCTTTGACCTCACCATTTTGCTACTCTTAACATCTTAGTGTTGAGCTTGGCTTCCTTGGGAAAATCAAGAAGAAGAGAAGAAAGAGAAAGAGGAGGAGGAGAAAGAGGAGGGGAAGGGGAGGGAGGAAGGTGTGCCTAATGTTGAGCAGGAAGTCCCAGGGGATCATATGAGGCTTAACACAATTACTCAAGGAAAGGAGTTCTAAAACTGAGGATTTGATGAGTGAGTTTCCAGAAGGAAGCAGAAGGAAGGAACATTCTACGGTATCTTTCGGTATCGTGCTCTCCCTAGGACTCTAGCACCATACAGAACCTCCATGAAACTGAGGATGCATCTTGTCTAGCTGGCATATCATGAGAGTTTTGCTTGACACATGAACACTGCACAGGGAGAAGATTACCTAAATTTTGGACCTTGTCAAATCAGTGATGTAGATTATTTAGGAGTTAGGGAAGATCATCTTTGGTTTTCGCTTCCATACACATATCTTATGGGTTTTCTCAGCTACTAACTACGATTCAAACAGTCATCAGGCAGCATGTTCTGGGAGCACTGAGCACTAGACCATATGACTTCCCTGGAGGGGTGAAAATCCCCCAGACTATAACTTTATCTGCCCATCTTTCTCCTCTCCCTGTCTCTCTGGTTACTGAGACACAGATGTCTGTCATCTGTGCCAGATGTATAATGGACAAGAAACCAAGTAACTTACACAGTCTCATCATGTTATGTAGATACAATGAGGGTAACTTCAATAGCTGTCCAGAAACACTTAGTTTTTATTTTAACAAAACTTGGGAAACTATTACAAGTTCTCAAAGAACACAGTAAAGACTAAATAGATGAAAGTATCCTTAATGTGAAGCTGATAACCAATGCCTTTATTCCTTTTCTTTCTTTTTTAACAGTCTTTTCTCTTTAGATGCAGAAATGATACAATATAATATCCACTTCATTTTGCATTATGGATCAGAGCTAGCTATAAATCTGAACAGAGCCAAATCTAACTAAATTTGATTTGTTAAGTAAAGAAATCAACCCAATATTGTTTCAGTGGTTAAGTTTTTTTTTTTTTTTTTTCTGTAAAGGACCAGATAGCTTTTAGCCTTTGTGAGCCAGTCACTCTGTCAGGCAATCCATCTTCTGTCACTGTAGCAGGCTAGCAGGCACTAACAATGCATTACTGTTTGGGAATAGTTTCCTACCAGTAAAGATTTATTGGGATAAAAAGATACCAATCAGGATTTAGCCTGTAATTTTTTTCAGTCATCAGATATATCATGCTGGGTGTTTGAAATGAAAGATTAAAGATACAGTTATTGGGTACATATCAATTGTTGGTCAAAGAAAATCAAAACTCAGAGAGGACTATGGCTGAAGGGAAGATCAGCAGAAGAGATGAGGGAAGAGACAAGACGAATTTCGAGAGGCCTGGAGATGTAGCCCCATGCTAGAATACTTATCTAAAACATAATTTCCCTGGGTCTGATCCCCAGAAGATCAAAGAAAACAAGCAATAATGCATCTTCTGTGGGAGGGCACTGAGGGCTTATGTCCTACCTTTCCTTATCACAGTCCCTTGGGCTCTTTTGTTTTTTATTTCCTCATCTTGAGGGTCTACGAGATAAGCCTGTGTTCTTAGCACAATCCTGCCGATTAAGTTGAATGGCCTCTTTCACATCCCACATCTCAATGTCAAATCTGTTAACCAGACCCCTTGTTCTATGGGGTTTCTCATCATTCTTTCACTCAGAAGTGTGTTACATTCATACAAGTAACAAGGCATGGGTTGAGCATGTTATATTTAGAAATATATATGTATATACATACATACACACACATACATAAAACAACAATTTAAAAAGAGACCATGAACTTGAAGAAGAGTGGAGCTGGGACTATGGGAGGGATTGGAGAGAGGAAAGAGAAAGGAGAAAAATGATTATATTGTAAAATATAAAACATAGTTTTTTTTTTTATTAAAATAATGAGAATAAAACATCCCAAGCATCCCCCCCCCCTCTCGCGGCCTAAGCCTCAGAACACATCGAGCTTTTGAGCTTAGTTTATCTGTGTGAGCTGACTTGGGCTATGTTTTCTTATAGTGAAAACTTTCCCATCCTTACCTACACCTAGCGGACGGTAAAGGGAGACACAGTTATCCAGGGAAGGTAGAAGCTTCGCATCAGACCTGGCTGTCCTATCGGTTTAAATACGCACTTGTCTAATGATCAGACCTTGTGCTTCTATGAGAAGTCTTTCCCCTGAATCCACTGTTTTGACGCTTCATACCAAGACAGAAATTTTCAGGGTGAACTGCCCTGTGAGGCTCCACCATGAGTATTGTTTATTCTAAAACTGGTACTAGGCCCTCGGTCTCTTGTGAATCTTTCAGGTCCTTAGGGGTCCTCTTCTTATCTAAAAACCCTAGGGTAAGGTTGAGAGTCCACGCCCTCATCCACAAGAATGGTATATCTACATCAATGACCTCTTTCTGGAAGAGAAACTGAAGGATATTGATGGACACTTGTCTTTATTACTCTCCTTCCAGAACCATATGACTCATTTGGTTCCATAATGGTTTCTAACCTGTCTACCTAAAGCCCCTTTAGCTGTCTTCTTACTCTGAGGAAGCTTTATCAGACAGTTGGGCACAAGAGGCTCCTGCTGGTACCTGTATCTAAACTGGTGACTCTTCAGTGGAAGTAGATTGTCTCTTAGTCCTATTTTGTAGGTGCTATAACTGTACGCAAACATACACACACACACACACACACACACACACACACACACACGCACACACACATGTACACGCACACACACACACACCTCAGAGATAGGGAAATTCCTTGCTTGTCTCCAGCAAGTTAGCAAACTCAGAAGCCAGATCCCAAAGCTGTCTGTTGCTCTAGCTTGATGGAAGTGAAAACAGCAGTGTAGACATCCTGGAAGGGAAGACTTTAAGAGGATAACATTCTCAGAAGTTTTTAGTGCATTGGGTAGAATCAGCAGAAAGAAACATGGGTAGATTTTCTTCATTTATCATATTTTATTTATTTATTTACTTATTTATCTATTTTGTCTCTATGTTATGCGTGCATGCACATGTGTGTTGTACATGAGTAAATTCACATGTATCACTGTGCATTTGGAGGTAAAAAGACAACTTTTTGGAGTCAGTTCTCTCCTTCTATCCTATGGGATTCAGGAATTGAACTCAGTTCAATGTATAGTTGCCAGTACATTTATATACAAGCTCATAATTTCAAAAACAAACAAAAGGCAAAAACAAACAAACAACAAGCCCTGAAAAGGTCATAGAGCAAGAAAGGAAGTCAAATGTGAATGCTGCCCTGAGCCTCGGTGAACTTGAGAGTATTTGGGAAGAAGAAGGTCTATAGGAATCTTACAGAGCTGGGTCTTCGAGAGAATGGCAGGGGCAAGGGTGGTGGTAGAAGGAAAGTAGGTGTTGTTAGAGTAAGGCAGGGGAAGAAAGCACAAAGAAATATTCAAAAGGTAAGTGACAAGGCTTGCTCAGAGGGACCTGATTGGACATATAAGGAGAAAGGGAAAATTTCAGTGGGATCAAAACTGGTGGAGTGGTTTCATAGAGGTGTACGTTCTATGTGTAGTGTCAGAATTTAGAATATGGTGTAAGATATTCAGAGAGAAGGCCAAATATGAAGAAAGAAGAAAGCCTGGTTGAGCTTCTGGGAGATGAATTAACCTGGTGAGATCTTCAAATTGAAAACAATAAATAAATAAAAACACCATAGCCCAGATGCCCTTCTATCTGGAGAAAGGGACTGTATACACTTTGCTGTGCTTCAGAACCTTTGCAAAAATAATTTTTATCATTCAGTAAAAATTTGGATAAAATATAGGCTTGCAAAATAAAAACATTTATAAATTGAAAGGTACATCTACTTTAAATTCAAATTTTTAGACCCTAAGACAATTAAACATGATTCTACAATTAAAAAGGAAAGAATATTGACCACTATGGATATATTGTTTCTCTAGATGTAGAAATATCAAGATACAACAAATTAAACATTCCAGAAAGACATCTTGCAATCTTAAAGTTTAATTCCATTTGCTCTTGCTAAAAATGATTAAAGATTTATCTCTTCTTAAGCATATATTAAAAATTAGATTCCATATGGAGCAGAGACTAAAGGAAGGATAATTCAGAGACTGCTCCACCTCGGAATGAACTAACTAGTACCCTCAGAGCTCCCAGGAACTAAAACACCAACCAAAGAGTACACATGGTGGGACTAATGGCTCCAGCAGCATATGTATAGCAGAGGATGGCCAAGTTGGTCATCAATGGGAGGAGAGGCCCTTGGCCCTGTGAAGGTTCTATGCCCCAGTGTAGGGGAATGCCAGGGCCAGTAAGGGTGGGGTAATGAGCAGGGGAGGGGGAAGGGAACAGGGGTTTGTTTTAGTTTTTGGTTTTATTTTATTTTATTTTATATATTTTTGGAGGGGACCCTGGGAAAGGAGATATTGTAAATAAAGAAAACATCTAATTAAAAAAAAAAGAAAAAAAAATTAGATTCCAATGGGAAAACTCACAATTATATATATATATAGCCAGTATGCTTAGTCAGCATTGAAAAAGTAGACAGCATTAATATCTTGCTAATAATGAGTAATTCCAGGAATATGAGGGATAGCTCAGCAGCTGAATACACTGCTTCTCCTGAGGACTGGATTCTGGTTTCCAGCACCCATTTCACACAGCTCACAATTACCTGTCAGTCCAGCTCCAAGTGATCTGAGACCTTATTCTGGTGTCAGCAGACCTTATTCTGGTGTCAGCAGGCATGTGTGCGCACACACACACACACACACACACACACATACACACACACATACACACACATATACACACATACATACACACACACACATATACACACATACACACACACTGAGGAGTGGCCATTTCTTCTCTACAACTAGTAATATTAGGTTCAAGAGAAAAGAACCTGTTAAAATAAAAGTTCAAGTAATACTACAGTGTTATATGATTTGTTGTTCAATATGGCTTTCCATTTACTTCCCCAAACCCAAATACAACACAATATAGCACAGCAGATTATATTATTATCTACAAAGTTATAGTAACTTTGATACCAATGACCAAAGCTTACTAAAATTAGAACTAGTCATTCTTCATGAGATTATAGCTATAAAGGCAAACTGACTAAAAGGAATACGAAATTTAAAAGATAAACAATAAATACCAGATAAAACATTACATAAAATATAAAATCTCATTACTAGAATATATATTCAACTTGTTCAAATATGATTTTCGGTTATTTTGAATGCCTGCTTATCTCGTTGTCAACCTTTACATCTTTAGGCCATAATGTGGTCTTAATTATCTTAACTCTTGGTACAAAAATCACAGTATATATAACGTTTTTTGTTGGGGAGTAAAAAAGGAGAAAAAGACATGCCTGGATCCTGATGGATTAGCTGGATATGACCCAGGGATTTAGACCTTAATGGCTTCAATAGTGACCTCTGTGTACTGGAGATTGCCTTTTTGCCTCCTTGTCTCTATCAGATGCTAAGAATGAACTTGATTGGCACTGTGGGGCATAATACAACGTTTTGTCTCGGTGTACACAAAAAGTAGTATTTGGACAACAGCAGGGATAGTGAAGTCAATTTCTAGTTAATTAATTCCTCAGTTCTTTCAAACTTTGGTGATTGAAGAGAATTAGAATGCTGTAGGTCTAAAGCCAAATTATCTTGGGCTATCTGAGTCCCTGAAGTAGCCATGTATTGTCTAACTTGGTGTGTAACTCAATATCTTTGTGGCTGTTAGAAAAACATTTTAGGAATGTATAAAGTGACCCTTAGCTTCCACCAGCCTCAAAGCTAAGAATGTCATCAGAAGCCATCTGAGCACCATAGAAGATATTCTCTACTTTATTGTAGCCCACTTACCTTATATATCCACCAATGGATTTGAGGAATGTCTATATTTATGGGTTTTGTTCTGTAAATATAAAAACTTCATGAAATTTTTACAGTGCTGGAATATGGAATTCAGAGCAACCAAAGCATATGCTCTCCAACCATGGCCACTCATAGTTATCTTCAGAATAAACTGTCTTATTTTTCTTTTGAGGTGACAAGCTGTGCTGTGACCACCTCTGACCTTCCACCACAGTTGGTGGCTCCTAACCTACTGTTCCTCAATTCAGCAGAAAGTAGACAGACAAATTTGAATACATCATAATCACTTCCTGTCATTACCATCTTTTCCTATAAAATTGTTCCTCTGTTTTTATGTGAACATAAAGACCTACTTCATAATGTCATATCCACAGGTCATATACTGACAAGGCCTTGTTCTATAGGATTTTTCCATATGTTCTTTCATCTGGGAGTGTCTAAAAGAATTTCCAAGCACAGTCCCCAGCCCAAACTGCAAAACCCTCGGGTGCCTTGTAACTTAACTGGCAATGCCAAGTGGCTTTTTTGTAATGCAATCATTCCCCAATGTGCTTTGCTGTTCTTGAATAGGATGAAGGTTTTCTTCCTATCCCAATCCACTACTGGCATTGATAAACAATTTGTCTGAAAGATGATCTGACCTCATACACCTCTTGATCCATGCTTCCTCCCTAAGGCCTAACATTCTTATCCCTATTGCCTCTGAAACTCCAGCAACACAGGGATGGAGGCTTTCAAGTCTCTTTTGCAATAATGGCAAACTGGACTCTTTAAGTATATCTGAGACTAGTTTCAGTTGGGTGTGGAAAGACACATGACACGAAAATGACTGTAATGAATGAAATTTTTCATACATACTTCCCAAAAGAAAAGGCATAGCACCCATGGAGACCACAGGAGGAAGCTTAAGATGAGTGAAGAGGCAAGAAAAGGGAAGAAAAGGTTAGACGAGAGCCTTCCCTCTGGTTCTCACAGGAAGAAGGAGAGACAGGGTGAGCAGACTTAGGTGTGCACTCTGGGCCACATATAGTGAATAACTATAGTTGTCTGGCACATGGCTCTGAGTACAAAGTAATAGTATCACATGAATGATGCAGTTGAGATGCTGGACTGGTTGGTTTGTATATGAAAAGAGTGCTTGCTGTTGAGTCCTCAGCTGACTTCAGGAAATAGCTATTCTGTGTATAAGCCATCCAGGGTCTTCCAGGACCCCAGATGACGGAACATGAAATAAACAAGAAACATGGCTAATACACAAGGTTAGCTTGAGTAAAGCAGGGATTTGCTGAACGTATGAGATACTGATTGTGCAGTTCACTGCCTTAATGGGAAGATAAGCATATTAGCTTGGGAATGGGGCAGGATTTTAGAGAGAGGCCCATGTGTGGAAACCCAGCCTGTATCTCATCTACAGTTACTTTTATATCAAGTCAAATCACTGCTGGGACAATAACTTTGGAGATTATTGTCAGACAAGAGGTTTTTTTCTCATTGTAACAGTGGTGGGAAAAAGTTTGCAGGGTGAAACCCAAATATTTATGTACATATCCAGTATGGATTAAAATATAGATATAGAGTATAAATGCTCATGATGTGGAAACAATGTGTGTGTGTGTGCGTGTGTGTGTGTGTGTGTGTGTGTGTGTGTGTGTGTGTGTAAAATAAGGAAGAAGAGTTCAGACATTTTACAGAGCATAGTGGTTGATGGGAAAAATAATAGAAGAATCAAGCATATCCTTAGGATTTAGAGCTGAAGAGAACTATGCTGTTAACAGGTGAATGTATTGATCCTGGAATATCTACATATCAAAAGTTAGGGATAGAGAGGGTTGTAGCCCTGGAGCTGAGGAAGTTAGAGATGTTAAAAAATGAGTAGCTGCTGATTGAGCCTTTGTAAAACCTAATTAGTATGTGAAAAGAGGAAGAGGAGCTGCCAGATATAGGGATGACAAATTGCAGTTTGGGTGCGATTTGTCCCCAGAGATCTGTGTACTAAAGGATTAGTCCCTGGTGTGGTGTGCTGAGGCTGTGTGGAGCCTGATGGAAAGTGATTTGTTCCTTAAGGACTCATGACTTTCACTTGGAAGCGAATCCTCTCTGCCTCTTGAATTAGAACCTCTCTGATTTCCCATCTCCCTATGACACCACTTTAATTCCTCGTCCCACGTTCAGGATCCCTTGGCCACAAGGTTCTCTGTAGACCTGGTCTGATGTCCACACCTGCTCCTGACCTCCCACCCCTGAGTGAGGTTATCTCCTCTCTCTTTCCTGAGTCAACTAACCAGAAGTCTATATTTTGTTTCATAGTTGCCCAAAATGCCCTAAGGCAAGTAATGAGGGGGTCTGGAGAGGGATCAGGAGTTAAGGAAATGGGTGCAGCCCATGGCCAGAAAAAAAAAATTATATTAGGATTCATTTAGATGAAAAGAGATAGGCTGACAGAGTAAATTAAATTAGAGCTAAATATGTCAAGGGAAACGAAGACAACAGTGTGCAGCACTCATGTAAGTTTGACAGAGGAAAGGAACGTGCTTGTCCTCAAGTTCTTCCCAGTTTCCCACACTTCAACCATGTCTCCTCACAAATAGAGGTCGCAAAGCCTCAAGCGCTTCCAAGGTGTCACCTGACACCTCCAGTTTCTGTCCCCTCTGTCAGGAAGAAAAATGTCTGTTGTCTAGACCTAGACAAAAATGTCTAGATGATATTTCGTCTGAAAAGCTGGAGCAAGGTAGGAAGGAAAGTATGTGTGAGATCGTCTCAGCCAGCCCAGAGATGGGAGGCAAGACAGCAGGGTGTCAGGACACAGTTGCCGTGGACAGCAAGCATCCTCCATAGGAAGCAGCTGCAGTTATTTATTTTTTATTATCATGTATCACTTGATATTGTGATCCTTTACTGGGTTTTGAATCAGGTGAAATGTCATGAATTCTCAGGTGTCATGATTATTTTCATAGTGAGAAAGCACAAAGGTG
>JADRCD010222272.1:23842-88516 GCA_019843815.1 Montemys delectorum | reverse complement strand
CACACACACACACACACACACACACACACACACCCTTTTCAGTACCACTTTCAGGTGTAAACTGATCTAGCTTTTCATCATGACACCAGGTCAAAGATCCCTGTGTATTCTTATGATGACAGAAGGGCTTAATGGAGTGCTCAATCCAGTCCAGAAAGTTATAAAAATCGGTAGGTAACAGAACACGGAAGATTGTCCCTATCTTCTTTCTTTGTCTGTGTTTTGTGGGGCTGGTTGGGTACTGATGCTTATCATTATAATAGTTCTTGGCTACTTCCACATATCTTTAATAAACACCACCTTGCCCTTTCCTTTAAAAATAAAACCAAACTTTGCCAATGAATTGAGAGTTAACTTGATAATTTGGAGCATATAACCATGTTGTTTGGAAGCTGTCTGACTGTTTCCATTGTTGCAGCCTGATTGTCCATGGTTTAATCATTAGTAGTTGTGAAGAAAGGCAGGGGGAAAAGGGGGGTGGTGGTGCTGCAGGCTGCATAGTACCATAAAAAATTTCCACCTGGAAGCAATTTTTCCTAAAAGCCCTTAGGGACTGCCGTCACCCTCCCCCTCCAATTGGCAGTGAGGACTAGAAACACCAGCTCCCCTTGGAACCAGCCTTTGTTGCTCCCAGCTTCCAGAAGAGCTAGAGGAGAGCTAGGGAAATAACACATTATTATTCCCAGACACTCTGCTATAAGAAATTCCCTTGAGCGTTCTTTCTTTTTTTCCTCTAGTTCTTTCTGTATTAATACTTTAGCTGAAGTACAGATTATTTGCAATAATAGGACTCGAATTTACTTTTTAGTCAGTGTTTATTATCATCCCTTGTGCTTGTCCTTGTAGAAAGTTGAACTGTATTTGGGTCCTGCCATAGGCCTTGTGTCGCTTTATAATGCCTTCTCTGTGGAAAGTAGGCATTGTTCCAGGTGTGAACTCTCAAGGAACTCATGGTCCTGTGGGAGTGATACACATGTAAATAAATCATATGTATGTGGTGTTCAGTGTAGCAGGATTTCAAAGATGTGAACAAATAAAAATTTTCAAGCAAATATATATTAACCTTCCACCAGTGAAATGTCCTTAATGGTGCTCATTCATTCTTAGGCCTGTTTTCCAGTGTGACTGGAGAATAGAATGAGGTGTTTGGGTAAATGCAAGGATAGTACTTTTGATGGAATTTACTCCCAATTACACATGGTTTCCTAAGGTCAGGGTCAGTTCAGATTTTTATTGTCAATATGAGGGTTAAGTGGTAAATGGTGATACCATGGCTGTGAAGGAATAACTCACTCAGTACCACTCCAAATGAAGAGTAACCAGGTGTTTCAACAGATTTTGTAGTTTATTCCTTCAAAACCATGGGTGGAGGTCAGGGGACAACTTGCCAGATTTGATTCTTTCCTTCTATTATATGTGAGTCCCAGGAATGGAATTCAGATTGTAAGGCTTAGCAGCAAGTAAGTACCTTGACCTTCTGAGCCATCTTGCTGGCCCTACCTACTTGCTTTTGGTAGCAATTTTGTAATTTCTTCAGTTTTGGAATTAAATGTTTAATGTTTCTTTTGTTTTGGTTTAAATGTTTGCTATTTCTTTAAATATCATTTATTTTTAATTTATACATATCAGTTTTAAGCCTGGGTAAATCTTGATCTATAGTTTTTGATTCTTTTAAAGCTTTTGTTGTTGTTGTTGTTTTTTGTTTTAAACCATCCATGTTTTAAGATTGTTTTTTTTTTTTGATACTTAAATTCTACTTTAAAGAATTATTGCTTCTCAGAAGTCTTAGAAATATGAGTTAAAGTATATTTCTCTAGAGAGGATGTGTGTTCATTCAGTCAGTTATCTGTGGACATTGGGGAGGAGATGACTTCTAAAATAAATAACAGTCATTATTTGTGAAATGATATTTTGCTATGTTTCCCAGGCATGGTTTGAACTTGAACTCAAGCAATTGATCCTTCTACTTCTGACTTCCTTAGTGTTGGGATAAAAGATGCACCTTCATTCCTGGCCCTAAAATGAAGAATTTGACATTTTTTTGACTGTACAGATATTAAAAGTATGACTATGAGACTTATTCTTTGGTTTAAAATGACTAGAAGTTTTTCTTTCTCCTGCAACCAGAATCAGTACCAGAGGAGGGAGCTCTCCTTGCAGGCTCCCTTTACCCTTCACTGAGGTATCTTGGTTTTAGTCATTTGAGGGCCCCTCATTTGTTTCTTTGGTTCCTGTTCCTTTTTACTCTAGTCACTGGAGATGTTCTTTATTTTCTTTGCTGGGAAGTCATGCACTGATGGTCTAGAGCCTTAGTTTAGATTAAGTTTTACTATCAGAAGTGTTTTTCGTAGTGTGTCCAATGCTTTGCATTGCTCATGGGGAGCATCATCTTATTTTGCTACTTTGTTTTCTATTACATTTTTTTGAATGGAAACAACTCTGTTATCCTTTATTGGTCCCTCAGGGTTTTCAGTGCTAGGGACTTAATTTGGGGGTATTAAATTACTCTGGTTTGGTTGGATTCACTGTGGAGATTAGACTGGCCCTGAACTTACAGTGATCTTCCTACTTAAGTCTTAGAATGTTGAATTTACAGGCATATACCACCCTGCTCATTCATTCATTCATTCACTCTTTTTAAAAATTAGTTAATTTTAATTTCTTTGTATCCCAGGTTGACTTACTGTGTAGCTCAGGATTTTAGTCATGCACCCTCCTCAGGCATTCTTTTTTTTTTTTTTCCCTCATGTCAAATGAGTAATATACCCAACTTCATAACAAGGTTTGAAGGTAGTATGTGTCACACAGTGATGTGAATACTTAATCATCTTACTTATGAACTAAAAAAAGATCCCGCCTCAAGTACTCTTATTTCTAATCTTATAATTAGTAACATTCATGATTCACCTAAAAAAAGCAATGGAATAAATCTTTTTGCTTTTAACACAAATTTGTACAAAGGAAATAATAAAGCCACTGACAAACTTTGTTGAGACTTTATATCTTCAGATGATGATGAAGATGAAGAAGAAGAGGAAGAAGATGATGATGATGATGATTTGTTCCAACAGGATATTACCCAAATTTTAGTTATGACAGTCTCTGTATACTTAAGTTGGGCTATCTTTGCTTTTATTTGGTTTATTTCCTGTTTGATTTCTGTTGTTGATTTGGCTGGTATTTTATGGCAAATTTTCCTCTTCTCAGATTTTCTAGTTGTATTTGACCCAAGCCACATTCTTTGGAAGGCTCTTTGGCTAGGTGCCAGCTGAAGCTGCCCCCACTCTGGTTTTTGAAAGTGACCACCTTTGGCTTTCTTTCTTGCCTGAGACAAAATTCCCTTAGAGTATTCTCTTGGTTGTATGGACTGTCTTGGTGAAGCTAGTCAGATACATTGGAGTCTGCAAAGATAGAAAAAGTATTGGAATGTGTTTGCTCTTATATGGTGTTATGAAAACATTTAGATATTATATTAGTTGCCTTTTGTATTGCTTTGATCAAGTACTTGACAAGAAGTCACTTCAAGGAGGAAGGCTTTGCTTTGGCTCCCAGTTTAAAGGGATACAGTCCATCATGGTGGGATAGGCAGGGTGGCAAGTGTAGAAGGTGGTTGGTTATATTGCACCACAGCCAGAAAACATGGTTATGAAATGCTACTACTCTAGTTGGTCTGGGAGAGTGGAGCCCAAAATGAGGTGGACTAAAGTATCATACAATAGCCAAGTTTATTCTGGGTATCAGACAATTTATATTTTGAGAGTATTCTTGAAGGTTAAGCAAGGTCAGAAGAGCAACGGTCACATGAGTTTAAGCTGTATACTGTCAGGAGGCAAGTCATGCTTGGAAACATTCTGAATACTAATGGGTAAAGTGATGTGTAATTTAAAGTAAAACCTACTCCTATTATTACATCTGAGAGGACATGAAAGCACAGTCCAAGAACAATCCATGTTACAGAGGAACCAACAGATATTACAAGACTTTTGTCTTGTTTACTCAGTGTTTTCTCTTAAAAATCTCACACAGCTTCATTCATAGACTATGTTCTGACAATTAAATGCTGGTGTTTGAATGAAAACACGAAATAAAAAAGGAAAGGGCATGACTATTCCTAGGTATGATGGAGGAGAAAGTTTATTTTAGGTGAAAAGGACCTTAGTCAGGGGCAGGGACATGTGGGAGAGCCCAGAGTGGACAAGACCTTGAGAGCTATGTGTGGATAAATGGGTAGGGGAGAGGGAGCAGCAGCTGCCCATCAGAACCAAGAGACTGGGCAAGAGAGTAAACTTAAGGAATAGGTAGCCCAAATGGTTGGGTTATATAGGGAAGAGCAGCTGGGGGAAGAGCAGTTTAGCCTTGTTTGAGGGGTAGTAATGAATGGTAGTCATACCCTGTAACAGGTTGGGACTGAGGTTTGCAGAGAACCTGGTGGCCAGGTTCTCTTTGATATGTTAAATAGCACCTCAGATGGTTCAGCTTGCTTCTTCCTTTTTTATTGAGTCACAAGCTCTACCCCAGCTGTTCTCAACCTGTCAAGACCCCTTTGGTGGGGGACGGACGACTTTTTTACAGGAGTTGCCTAAGACCATCAGAAAACATAGGTATTTACATTATGATTCATAATAGTAGCAAAATTACAGTTAACAAAAAATTTATTCACAGCATTAAGAAGCTTGAGAACCACTGCTCTGGCCCTTTAAATGGTACATCTTTCCATATTAGTTAACCTAATCTAGAAACTGCATCATAGACATTCCCACAGGCTTGTCCTGCATTATTCCAGACAAGTTGACAGATCAACAGTATTAACTGTCAGATGTTTTCTTATCAACTTAGACTTCATTAATTACAATATTCGTCTCCAGGTATTGATAATGATATGGTCTATATTTCCTGTACCCAGAGCATCCAATTTATAATCCTGAAGTCTGAATACAATCAGTAGACATACTGAAGTAAGAAGAAGGGATATAAACTCCTTTTGACCTCTTGTAGTTCTCTTTCAACATCATGCTAAAATGTGTTTTTCCACTTTATTTTTAACTTTTGGAATAAACAAAAATACTAATGATTCTTTTATGGAGTTTAATGAGAAGAAAATGTTTGAGGGATAAAGCCTTGACAAGTTAAAAAAGATATATGAAAAAGAAAAGACCAGAACAAACTCTGGAATTTTTTTCTTGGATAATCAAAACCAAAACCCCAAACTGAAAATGTTCAGTTCTTTCTGTCTTGAGTTCTTATTCGTCTCAAGACATAGGAATAGATATGTTTGGTCTCGTGTATTAATTACTCTTGCATCCATCTCTGAAACAAGGGTACATTGCTTGATTTACATTTCCTCTTTGTATCCATTTGTGTCCACTTCAATGGTAGAATCTTTCCACTTCCAGACCCTGTGAAAATTCCGGGAGATAAAATGGGTAAGACACTCTTTGCACAAGGGTGAACTAATGCTCTAGTATAAGAAGACTGATAATTGAACAGACCATTGCAATATAGTGTAATACATTTTGTGAGGACAGTTAGCTTCAGAGGAGGTGGGAATGAAAGACTCTAAGTGATTAGAAATGGTTCTTCTGGAGAAGGAAGTGTGAGCTGTGGTTTCAGGAGTGGATGAGATTTACTTTGAAATGGAAGAAAAGGGGAAGGATAGTTGAGGCTGGAGACTGGAGTCCTTAACAAACTGTGGATACTGATTGTTGTTTGTCTCTTTGATTTGCCTTTGCAAACTGCACAACATTCTGTCATTTAGGATACTTTAATATGCAAATAGCAGAGTTTAGAGGGAAAGTGATTTAAATAATTGGTAATTGACTGGCAAATGGCGGACGTATCTGGAGACAGCTGGTGAGACTTTCTACAGCTGGTGAGACTTTCTTCTTTGTCCAGGACTCAGGTGTTCCCACACGTTCCCCTTTCTAAGCCTAGGTTATTGGCACCGTTTCCTCTCTTTTTAGGGTGGTTGCTTCACCTGCCTATAAGTGTCTTATTTTAACAGGGCAGTGTTTGAGGTAGGAAAAGCAACTTTTTACACACTTCCCTCCCCCACTTTGGCCTTTCACTAATAGATTTCCCTTTTCATTGGTGAGAGTTGTATCACACATCCTTATGTTAACTGGTCACTGACAAGGTAACTTAATGTTTACCTCTAGTTGTAGGATAGGAAGGGACTGCTCAAACAAAAAAGGATCCATAGTTGCTTTGTAGACATAGCTAATCCACAACTGACTCACCCTGCAGTGGAATTAATTCCCCCTCCCTCCTTTCTCTTCTCTCATATTTCTCTCTCTCCTCCCTCCTCTTTCTCTTTCTAGAAAAGGTTTCTCTGTGTAGCTTCTGACTGTCCTGGATCTACTCTGGAGCCAAGGCAGAGATCTGCCTGCCTCTTCCTCCCTTGTGTTCAGACTAAAGGAGTGTGCCATCACTGCCCAGCTCCCACTCTACCTCAGCCTCCTGAGTGCCGAGATTATGAGTGTGTATCATCCTATATGGCTTCTTCCTTATCTTTGGAAAAGTAGATTGAAGCTGGTTTTGGCTATATACAAGTTTTACCCTTTTGTGGTGGTTTAGTGAAGTAGAATGGTAAATATTTGTTGAATTCAAGTTTTAAGTGTCACTTTATCAGTTAAAAGCTTTTAAAATAATTGCTTTTGAAATCTAGGTGAGAAGGGGATATGGAACCATTATGTTCCATAATGGTATTATTATGTATTATTATTATGAAAGTGTATTTCTAGAAATGCACACTAGGATGCACAAATATACCTTTTGTGAAAACCTTTGGTATACTAAGGAGGTTATGGAAATCAGACTTTTAGGCCTCCATTCTATTTGAGTCAACATTACTGTATAAAAATCACGATTAATTTCTAAGCATTTCTTCTTGCTTACTTTTTACAATACTAGAATATTCTTGTGATGGAATAGATAAGCAATTCCCCATTGTTTGTTCCATAGTCTTGTTTAACTGTTAAGTATCTTGTGTCAGAAGCATAGAGAAGTACAATAATATTTCAAAGAGTTGGCCTTTTCTAAGACTGTCTTTAATTTTTTTGGGGGGGAGTTTGGGGCTGGTGGGAGGTAGGGGCAAGGCCTCAGATACCCTCTGCTGGCCTCAAACTTGTATAGCTGAGGATGGCTTTGAATTCCTGATCCTCCTGTCTCTGCTTCCCGAGTGTTGGCAATATGCCCAGTTTTATGCAGTCCTGGGGCTTTCTGGATGAAAGGTTACACTCTACCAGTTGAGCTGCATCCCCTGCCTTGGACCCACAGATTTGATCAAATGCAGTTTTTAATAAGTCTGTTTTTAAAGAAATGTTAGAAATTGCTCATCACTAGATGGCAGTCTTTCTCCACTTTAGGTTATTTGTTCAGAAGGAAAAATAGTGCAATACTATTAAGAACAGTGCTGACTGCCAGTAGAAAGCTAATTTAGTAGATCTCTAACTTTTCTAGCTTAAGACTTGTTAATTTATTTTTGCCTTTTGTATCTGATAGGCCTATTGGTTATTGATGACTTATGCTGAAATATATTTGAAATGCTGAGTCTGTGTGGTTTGTAAGGTCTGTTCACATTTGCTTTTTACTGTAGTAGAAACAGAGGCAGGTGGATTTCTGAGTTCGAGGCCAGCCTGGTCTACAGAGTGAGTTCCAGGACAGCCAGGGCTACACAGAGAAACCCTGTCTCGAAAAACCAAACCAAAAAAAAAAATGGCATAAAATGCAAGTAAATATGTTTTCACCTGTCTGATAGCTACATGGAAACTATACATCCTTTTTGCTTGCATGTACACAGAACATAGGAATACTGTAAATTTCCAGAAAATGGGAAACATAGGGTACCCTGAACACTGTCTACTTTCCTTCATTTAGATTTGTGTGTTTTAGATGTCAACTCTTTTTTTTTTTTTTTTTTTTTGAGACAGTGTTTTGCCCTATTGTCCTGGCTCAGTTGGTACTAATCACTGTGAGCTCTGGCCTCTGCCTCAGCTTCCTGAATGCTGGGATTACAGGCCTGGGAGCTATGTACTAACCAATTCTTATTTTAATTTTAAAATTTTCTATTCCAAGGGCCCACTGTAAACCTTTAAATTTACACCACATCATATTCTAATAGTGTTAAAATCATGAAGATTTAAATAGAAACTTGGTGACACTGATAAGGAGATTAAAACTACCACTGCTGTCTGTCCACAAAATGTTTGCTCCTTCTTGTTACATGCCTGAATTGGAAAGCTTAGTGCTCAGTAGTACTTCAGGGAAATTGTAATTGATTGCTGTTTCCTATTTTGTGAATGAAAAAGGTCAGGGAGATTAATTGAATTGGCCAAAGATATAGCTAATTACAGTGCTAAGATCAAGGCCTCACAATTAGGCGTCTAAAATCCACATTTTCTTACTTTGATTTTTAGTTTAGGTTTTCTTTTCTTTTGTAAAAGTAGAAATCCCGGGGAGGCGTTATCTGAGTTCTGATTTTATTTGCTTATTTTACTTTGAGTACGCCTTACAGAGTTCAGGGGGCCTCACACTAGTTAGTTAGGCTCGCCTTGGAGTCCTCACCCTCCTTCCTCCACTTCCAAACTGCTAGGATTACATGCTCCACTATACCTGGTGCCCGGATTTCTGAACTTTGTGATTTTTTCCCCCCCATCAAATTTGTTCTTTATCTTTCGAGAGAATGAATGAAAAAATTTCCTGGTAGAATCTAATGTAGAAGTTATTACTGAGTCAGAATATACTGAAATTAAACCAAAAGTTTTTTTTTTTTTAAATTGAATAATACCAGCCTATGTTTTTAAGTTTTAGGATTTTCCAGTCCAGCCCCCAGTTTTCTACATGACAAGGAATATGAGTATCATTTCTTAGAAGATTCCTTTTTCTTTGAAAGGGGAAGATTTAAGCTTGAGACTTACTGAAATGTCAGTGGTAGGTTCAGTCTTGTGTGTACTACATAGCTTTTGTAAAATCACCCACTTGGAGGGCTGCTTATAATTTTTTTTCATCTTTTGCTTTCCAAAGAAGGGGTATAAATCTTGATGGCTGTGTTTTTACTGAAGTCAGTGTTTGTAGGTGTGTGTGTTTGTGTGTGTGTGTGTGTTACCCTTAATTTTGGGTAGTGAACTGACATGAGGAGGAAAGTAAACTGTCTTATCCAGAGGATAAGTACATGATGATCCTATACTATACATCACTCCAGACTCAAAAACCATAGGCACTGAGCAAATACATGTTTGCTGAAGGAGTATCAGGGATCAGAGATAATGTTGGCATGTCTGAGTCAGTGCGTGCGAGGGCTATTGGTTCTGAACTGATACTGATTCCAGGAGACCTCAAGAAGCATTATGGCCCTCTGCTTAAAGTAGAGCTTAATGGAGGTTAGGGGATTAATGGAGTTGGGCTGAAGTCTGATTCACAGGTCTAGAGGCTCTCTGAACTCTTCCTGTGCTCATCTAATCTTCCCACCCCCAATATATATATTTGGGATAGATATATGTAGAAGTTGGAAGAATTCTTGCACTACTAGTTCCCTGACCTGGCATGAGGGCTATTATAGTTGTGGTTGGAAAGGCTAAGTGCCTTTAGAGTTGCCTGTTCCAGGAAAAATAGTGAATCAATACAGTGTTGCATCCCTAGAACAATTGCAGAAATTAATGTTACCATCAAGGACTTGAAAGATGCCTGGGTGGAGAATGACAGTTGACTATCAAAAACTTTATCAAGTAGTGACTCCAGTTGAAGTACCAGATGTGGTGTTCTTTCTTGAAATAAATCCATGTAAAATTCAAAGGACTTCTACCTCAGTGTCTTGGTCACTGTTCTATTTCTGTGAAGAGATGCCATGACCATAACAACCCCTATAAAAGAAAGCATTTAATTAGGATTTACTTACAGTTTCAGAGGTTTTTTTTTCATCATGACACTAAGCATGGTGGCACACAGGTAGACATGGTGCTGGAGAAGTAGCTGAGAGCTCTACATTTGGATCTGAAGGCGGCAGGAAGAGAGAGACATTGGGTTTGGCATTTGAAACCTCAGAGCCCACCCCCCTCCTTGGTACACTTCCTTCAACAAGGCCATATCTCCTCTAAAAAGCCATACCTCCTAATCTTCTTCTTCTTTTTTATTTTTAAGATTTATTTATTTATTATATGTAAATACACTGTAGCTGTCTTCAGAGACCCCAGAAGAGGACATCAAATCTCATTACAGACAGTTGTGAGCCACTATGTGGTTGCTGGGATTTGAACTCAGGACCTTTGGAAGAACAGTCATTGCTCTTAACTGCTGAGCCATCTCTCCAGCCTACCTAATCTTCTAATCTTTCTCAGTCACTCACTGGTGACTAAGCATTCAAATATTTGAATCTATGGGGCCATTCTTGTTCAACATACTGAACTCAGTAAAATTCTTAGGAGACCAGAGGTGTGGGACATGCAGAGATATTCACTATGTTTAGTTTGCCTATTTGGATTCTAGAGAGAGTATATTCCTCACTTGGGTAAGTTACTGTGACCTATATACCAAATGGCTTGGAAAACTGCTAGCTTTACATGGAGCCTGTATCAGGAGAAGACTCTTTAACATGTCCAGGCTGTTGTGCAGGCAGCTCTACCACTATATGATCCAGCAGACCCTGATGAAACTTGAGGTATTAGTAGCAGACAGGGATGCTTTTTGGAACCCTTGGAAGGCCTCTATTTGTGAGTCACAGAAGAGACCTTTGGGATTTTGAGGCAAGGCTCTGCCATCATCTTATTATGAGCTTATTCTGTCTTTGAAAGACAGCTCTTAACCTGCTATTAGGTCTTAACAGAAACTGAATGTTTGACAATGGTCTACCAGTTTACCATGCAACCTGAGCTTGTTCTTGCTCTTGCTTTCTTTATGGGCATTAGAGCCTACTTAGGGATTCCAGCATACATTGAAGACCAGCTATGACATCCAGTTTTGTGGACCAGATAACTACTGGGTTCTTGGACCTTCTGTTGATAGGCAGCCATTATTGGATTAGCTGGACCACAGCCTGTAAGCCATTCTAATACATTTCCTTTATACATACACATATGTACATACATACATACACACACACACACACACACACATACATATTTAGTCATTCTGTAAGTTTGTTTTTATAGAGAACCCTTATTAATACAGAAGCCTTTGGAGAGACTTAAGCTGGGGGGAGTAATATCTGAAATACTGATTTAAAGAGATTGTTTTAATTGCTGTGTACACTATGTAATTGGTGGTGGTGGTGGTAGTGAATGCATAATGGAATTTTGGAGGCTTTTTAATTGCTCTGGCACAGCTTAGTTTTACATTTGGACAATCATTTAAATAGAAGTGGTGGATTGTATTTAACTTTAGGACATGTTTTGGAGGTTGAGTTGTCATGACTCAGTAGTAGATTAGATGGGGAGAGGATGGACAGATGATAAATGGTTGTAGATACTTGACATATATATGTATATATATATACATATATATATGTGTGTGTATACACTCACACACATACACACACACATATATATATGTACACACACATACACACATGACATTTGAATGGCTTTTAACAATCCAATTGGAGTACTGCAGTAGTAACAGGAAATTTGAGTTTAGAGTTTAGGGTAGTGCTCTCACTTGTAGATTATACATCAGAAAGTCAGTACTATATGAGTGGTATTTTTGAGCCATGAGATTGCTTGGTGAGAGAGCATAGAGAGCTGTAAAAGAGGAGGAGGCTGTAGAAAGGAGATTGAGAAGGTGTGTCAGTGAAGGGGCAAATCCATGTTAATGTGGTTACTATCGCCCTCTGCAGAAGAGAGTGCTTAATGAAGAAGCACCAAGCCTCAGCAAGTACTGCTATTAGAGGAGTAAAATGAATACTTGCTTTAGTGGGAAGAAAAGAAGTGGAAGATGTTTTGTTAGGATGGAGAGTAGAAAACCTATGGTAGTTGTATGGAGATGTGCATTTCAGGACAAGCTTTCCACTGATCTTTATATAGACATGATCTGATGGAGAGGGGAAATTACATGATATAGAGCAGAAGTTTGTGAAATAATAAACAGGGTTAGCTGCAAATGAGCTCTGTCTGTGGAGAGCAGACAGAGGAGGAAGTAGAGAGGTAAGCAGGTTGGCTGATCTTCATGAGGGAAGAAGAAATAGTTAAGTGTATTCCCTTCCTTTCTGAGAAGTGTATAGTTAGAATAGTAAGCGAGAGGGCTGGATCAACATTGAGGCAGGAGAAATTAAGATTTCTACATGATAGAGTATATATATATATATTTTTGAGATGTCAATCTTTGCCTGGGTTGATCATTCCTAATTCAAAAATCCCATGTATGAGTGCTCATAAGGAATGTATGTAGCCATCAAAAGTAGAAAATGCCAGGCTAGCCTCATGTTTGTGACCTGTTGTATTCATACACTAAGTCACTAAGATGTTGAATAGATTTACCTTCAGAGTATAAGTTATATGTGAAAACATGATGAATTGTGTGTTTGGATTTGAATCTTATATACTAGATAACTCACACAAATATTCCCCTAATTCCTTTAATCAGAAACATTAGTTTTCAAGCATTTTAGACAAGGGATTCTATCTCCAGTAGGATTTTCTAGTAGTGTTGAGTGACTATTTTAGATTGTAGCTGTGTAGTTATACTGAATCTAGCCAGCCTGTCAGATTTTTTTTCTCCAGTACTATTCAGCTTCTTGGGTGGAGTCATTGAGTAACTGGATAGTTGAATTGATTGATATCAAGTTTTTCTAGATGAGCTAAATGGAGAAAATGGACAGGAGCTGTAATCCAAGTCTTTTATTTTGTGATGACAGTCTGATGGTATGCCAAGTGTTTTTAAGTGAAGTACAAAGCAACTTGTTTTGGATTTTCCTAAAACAAAACAAAACAAAACAAAACCAAACCAATACTCTTTTAATGTGGGGATAGTATGGGTTCAGTTGATGGTTTATGTATCCTGACTCTCTAGTTTCTATAGAAGTTTCTTCCAACTTTGTAATTCTCTTCTCTTCAGAAGTGCTATAATCTTCATGCCATCTTCTCTTTAAAGGTCTGTCTATGATGGTGAGGAACATGGACGATTCATGGAGAAGCTAGAAACTCGTATCCGCAATCATGACAGAGAAATCGAGAAAATGTGCAACTTTCACTACCAGGGCTTTGTGGACTCTATTACTGAGCTGCTGAAAGTACGAGGAGAAGCCCAGAAACTCAAAGTAAGGAGACACTACTGGATATTTGCTCCTCTGTCCTCTTCTGGGGTTCTGATTAGTATTGAAAGAATGGGAGCCATGCTGCATGACATGTAGGACAGGCTTGTTTTATTGTCATGGAGTAGATACTTTAATTCCTACTTTTTTCAAATATAGAGTCAAGGTGAAGGTATGTGGACAGCCTGACCAAACCACAAAGTTGGTATGAAGTGATCATTACTAAACAAAGTACATGTACATTTAGATATGATTATATCATTTTCCTTTAAAAACCTGCATAGCTCCCTTTGGTTAGGCTTGAGAGAACACAGTCCAGCATACTTAGTATAGTACTTAGGGTTCCATTCATCTGTCTCTGCCATGGCTTCACTCTCATTTCTTGGCTTCTGATGATGATGATGATAATTATTTTGGGATAGGGTCTTCCTATGTATCCTCTCTGGGCCTCCAACTTCCTCCTTCCACAGCTTCTCAAGTACTAGGATTACAGGTGCGTCTCATTGTACCTGGGGTGTAGTAATATTTGTATGAAGTATGGAAATGAATTTATACCAAAACCCATATAAAGAATACTATTTTAAATTAGTTTAGTGCCTACAAGTGGATTGAACTAGTGATCAGTTACTTAGACTGTTCCTGAAGCCCACCAGCTTCTTTGCTGGAATCACCTCCTCCCCTACTCCCCCCCCCCCCACCATGTATTATTAAGCTGCCATTACTTACTTACTTGAGGAGCCAAAGTGAAAAGACCTGTGGTGGCTGTGGAGTGCTGCCTACAGCAAGACTCAGCTCAGGAAAGAGGTGGGTCACAGCAGATCCCTTCTCTTAGATGACTTTGCTTGTTGATCTGAAGACTATTCTCCTAAATTTCCATTGTGTTAAACAGTTTAGATTTTTGCCATTTGCTAAGAAGCTCATCTGTTCTATCATTAATAATAGTTTTATTTTCTTCTCTCTAGTCTTTATACGTTTATTTTTCTTGTTGGAATCTAAATTAGAATCCATAATAGAATTTTTTTTCTTCATGGGGTTAACTGGATAGTGAGTATAAAATTCATCTCAATATATTGCTAGAAAAAAAAAAGCAAAGAAATAATTTTATTGAAAGGCTAAGCAAGCTATTAGATAACAAATATGTTCTAAAACTGCAATAGTTAAAAAAATAATTTGACTGCAAAACATGGACATAAAACCATTAAACTGTTAAAATTTGTAACTTCTCTTATTTAATGTGAATTTTTGTGTTTAACTACAGAAATATTGATGTGTTTGAAATATAGGTGCTATACTGTTTCCAGCTGTGGGACATTATATAACCGATATACAATACAATATGTTATATATAAAATATCATTACTTATATAAAGTTTTCAATACTTTGAAGTCACAAACACATTGGATCCTAAGGTTTGCATGATAGAAATCTTCTACCTTGAGAAACAGAATATTGCCAAAATCATCAAATACCATCCTAGCTGTAACAAGTCTTTTGGTTTGTTGCTAATGTGCTGCTTGTCCTCACTCAGGTCTCATAGCTCCCTCACAATCTTGATTATTCTTTTTCTATGCTTGTTAGTCTTGTGCATTGCAGACTTCTCCCACATACTCTTGGGGACCTGCACCAGGATGGACCAAAGGATATAAGAGATGTAGAATATGGTTTAAGCAAAATGATACAGATTGTTACCTGTAAACTTAGCAATCTCTGACCTTAATTTCTGATTGATTCTCACCTTTGTTCTTCTACTTTCTCCCCTATTTTTAATTGGGTCAAATTGCAAATTCCTTCAGATTGGTCTGAATGCTTCTGAGGGAATACCTGACCATATTTTTCCAGTTTGGTATTTTGGCTGCTTGAGACTCTTAAGCACTTCCTCTGAGGGTGAGAGGAATAATACCCAGCTACACACCTGATAAGTTCTGCTCTGGGGGACCCATTTGACCTGGGTGAAGAATGCTGAAATTCTTAACTCTAGAAAGGGATTTAGAAGTGAAAAAGTTTTAAGTATTAATCAACCACTTATAACACTAAGTTAATACAATAACATTATACTTTCTGTGATGCTCATTATTTTGTGTTCACAGCATCTCTGTATGAGTATATATACAGTGTATGTGTGTGCATGCACTTCCATATTTTTTATTAGCAGTGTCTTTCTATACAGTTCTTTTCATTGTTGTATATAGACTAATAATCAGCTAGAATTAAGAATCAGCTAAAATTAAGATAGTTACTATTTTTCTTACCATTGACATAGAGTTAGGCTGGAGAGATGGCTCAGTGGTTAACAGCGTTGACCATTGATGTAGAGTAGGCTCCTATGGAGTTGTTTTTGATCATGGTTTGCATGAAATCAGTTTACTAGACATTGATCAGTATTTCTAAGAAGACTTGAAATTAAGCAGAAGAGAATTAAATAGAAAATAAAATGTATTATATCTAGTAAAGATAAACATTGTTCTTGAAAATTGTCTCAGTCTGTATATACATCTCTCTCTCTCTCTCTCTCTCTCTCTCTCTCTCTCTCTCTCTCTCTCTTTCTGTGTGTATGTGTGTGTGAGAGAGACTTCATTTCTGTCTCTCTCTGTGTCTCTGTTCATTTCATGTCTATGTATGTGTCTGTACCTCTCAATGTGTCTGTTGTGTTTCTCTCTGTGTATCTCTGTGTTTGTATGTCTGTGTATATGTCTATATTCATGAGTCTTAGTGTAAAATATGTGTCTATAAGTTTGAGGTTAGAACTTTGAGAAATGATGCAATAAACAAGACTATTTTAGTATGAACAAGAGTGGTGAGTGTAGTTGTATTGGAGGTTTTACTTTTGGGAGAATTCCTGAATAGGATAAAAACATCCTGTTTGTTGAAACCATCCTGTTTTTTATACACATTGGTTTCTCTTATTTTGAGCTGAATCCTGTTTTCTAGTGAGAGGCCTTCATTAGAAGCAGCCTTTCTTGTGTTAGCTCTTCAAGATATTTGAAACAGCCATTGTTTAGGTGTGGGATGAAGTGTGCAGGGTTCAGATATAGTGTGTAGGGTCTCCAAATCACCTTTCCTTTATCTATGGGCTCAAAATATCTTCATTTGTTTTTCATGTGATATACATTTGATTCCTTTTTTTTAAAAAACATTTTTAATTATGCTGCAGTTTGTTAGTGGCCTTCATGACATCTGGCATCTGAATGTCATTCTCATCAGTTGATCTTGTCACCATACCATCTTCTTTTATTTCAAAGTGGGCATAACAACTTCTGGCTTGTAGGCCCAATTCAGTTTGCCCCTATTGTTGTAAATAAAGTTTTATTGAGTCCTAGATATACCAGCACATAACATTTTATTTGTGGCTACAGTTCTGTCAGTGTTGGCTAGTTACTGCAGAGAATTTGTGGCCTGAAAAACAAAATATTTACTGTCTTACTGTAACAGAAACAGATTGCTGGCTCCAGTTTTAAGTGATGATTTGGTGAATGCTTTAAAGTTGCATTCAGCAGCTGTATTCTTTCTCGCCTTTCACTGAGCTCACAGTCTGGTTAATGGTGTTTTTCACATCTAATGCTCCTAGGATCCTAAGTATCTATTGCTTCTTTTCCTCAGATTTTATAAAATATTTTTTTTGGAAGAGGTCAGATTTTATTTTCTCTTTGAAAGCAGGGATACAGTCTCTAACCTGTTACAGACTGTATTATCCAGTTATTGTGTATAATTTAAGGTAAAAATTTTAAAAAGTGTGCTTTCTGAAAAACTGGTTTTTTGAGATGGTGTTGAATCAAATAAATGTGGAAAACACTCTATATGATGTCTCTTTCCTTAGCATTTATAGTGTTTGTTATTTTCCCCTCTTTGTGTGTATGTATGCAATGCACGTGTGTACATGTGTTAATAACATTAGCTAGCATTTTGTGATGCTTGAAGGGACATTATAGGAAATACTGGGTTGAAGTTGCAGTAAAAGTATAAGGAGTGGCAGTCACTAGTAGAAGGCCAGATTGTCTCTGTTTAAGAAGTTTACAAGTAAATATTGTCCATGTTTTGATAATGTCTGAGATGATAAAGAATTGCTATTCTTAAAATGTATTTGTTTTATGTTAGTGGAAACATCAAGAATAGATCATTGAGAAGGTGTGTGCTTGTCCCTTTAAATTATAAGTCATAGCTTATTTAAGGCTTATTCACTTATTTCGACTGTCTGGTTGGGAAATTGATGAAGTATTAGAAGCTGTTATGAATTAATGATCCCAAACTATTTAGTAATTCATGTTGTAGAATTAAGATGATAACTAGTAACAACGTGACTTGTGTTACATAGTAGAAACTACACCTAGCCTTTTCAGGAGTCCATTGAGAAGTAAGCAAAGTCTGCGCTAACATTTGTTTTCTAGACATTGTACATATGGTAAAGCTCTTTGGATTATTTTCCATTTTCTTTCTTTCTTCTTTTGTTTTTCTTGTTTTGTATTTCCCCCCTTTTCTCTCCAAAGTTAGAATGTGGTCTTGAGGGTATGATAATATCTTACTTTGGAATGTACTATCTAAAATTCATTTTAATGCTTTTCTTTTCCTTTTGCAAAAGGTCATGGAGATGCCTAGTAGAGAAGTTGTAAGAGTTTAAGTTGTAGAGCGAGGAGCTGGATCCCCGTGTGCAGGAATGCAGAAAGTATCTCGAGACCTAACCCCCCAGTCTTTTTATATTACACTTTGGCCTTTACATAGCTGTTGTCTAGGTGCTTGTTTTTTATGAGTCTAAATTGTCTTCTCTCCACAGAACCAGGTGACGGACACTAATAGGAAACTGCAGCACGAGGGCAAGGAAGTAAGGCCACTTTACCTTTACAGTGCCTTTTCTGTTGTGCTGATGTCTGTTCTGCACTCTGGGGCACACTGAGCATAAGCAGTGTGTTGGGAGTACTTGGGTGCAGTTGTTACTAATTGTAATGTTTACCCGAATAAAATGAGCACAGCCATTACAGGGTGCGATGAAATAAAATGCAGACCATTTTGGCTGTGTTTAAAAAATAAAAATCATTGAATAGTCTTCCATACCTACTGGAATGTTCTTCCTCCATCTTCACCTGGCTCAGACCTCCACTCTTGTGGTTTTTCCTTTTTTAGTCAGGGTCTTAGATAGCCTAAGCCTGTTTTTGTTTGTTTGTTTTCTTTATTTACACTTCAAATATTATCCCCTTTCCAGGTTTCCCTCCCTCCTGGAAACACCCTATCACATCCTCCCTCCCCCTGCTTCTATGAGAGTGTTCCTCTACCCACCCACACACTCCCACCTCCCTGCCCTTGATTCCCCTACACTAGGGTATCTATTGAGCCTTCATAGGACCAAGGACCTCTCCTTCCATTGGTGCATGACAAGGCCATCCTCTGCTACATATGCAGCTCAAGCCATGTGTACTCCTTTGTTGATGGCTTACTCTCTGGTAGTTCTGGGGGGTCTGGTTGGTTGATATTGTTGTTCTTCCCATGGGGTTGCAAACCCCTTCAACTCTTTCAGTCTCTTCTCTAACTCCTCTATTTAGGGACCCTGCACTCAATCCAATGTTTGGCTGCTAACAGGACTAGTATTTCCCCTATTTTATTGATGGAGAAACAAGAACAGATGATTTGAAATTTTATAATAATCCACAAAGCTGAGGTCAAAGTCAACCTTCTCTGACTTGAAGTATATTCCTCTTCCATATCATTCACCTCCATTTTCTTTATTCTGTTCACATACTTGAGGGATATAAGTTTTAGGTGTGTGTGTGTGTGTGTGTGTGTGTGTATGTGTGTGTGTGTGTGTGTGTGTGTGTGTGTGTGTGTTGGATCCTGAAAGCAGATATGTAGATTGTTTATCATTTCACACAATCCATATTCTACAGATTGAGTTTGTTACATTTTGAGATAACTATGGGAAAGAGTAAATTAATCTCCAGTAAACTAGATCTTGTATAAGATTGTTAAAATGGGACCTCTTGAAGATAAGAACTGCCTTCCTCTAGGAGCCCAGTGGGCACAAGGAAATGTAGATCATGGAGTCTGGTAGTCTCTGGAGAAAATGGGCAAATGTCCTGGCTACCCCATAGCCCTTGTGCCCTGTTAAGATGCATATGCAGTGCGATAGGAGAGCAGGAAGCTATGTAGGAGTGTTACACTGACCGAGGAAGGCAGTTCTTAGCTTGCATGGTAGACTATTACTAGGAAACTGGGATTCTTGGATGAATTGAATGCATAGTGGGAAAATGTAAATGAAAAATTTTTATTTACAGTTCTTGGCATAATTTTGTTTTTTCCCCCTTTTGCCAAGCTGGTAATAGCAATGGAAGAGCTGAAGCAGTGTCGACTACAACAGAGAAATATTTCTGCCACTGTTGATAAGCTAATGCTGTGTCTTCCAGGTGAGGAACTGGGAATGGAGTAGGATTCTTGATGTAATTTCTTTAGCTGAGTTGTTTATTTTGTTTAAATGATGCATGTGACGTCTGTTTTCTCTTTCAAGTCCTAGAGATGTACAGCAAGCTGAGGGACCAGATGAAAACCAAAAGGTAAGCTTTTTAAATTGGTCTTTATTACCAAAATTTTCTTTTATTTACAATACTTAAAAAAGAGGTTTATGGCCGGGCGGTGGTGGCGCACGCCTTTAATCCCAGCACTTGGGAGGCAGAGGTAGGCGGATTTCTGAGTTCGAGGCCAGCCTGGTCTGCTCCAGGGCCAGGACAGCCAGGACTATACAGAGAAACCCTGTCTCGAAAAACAAACAAACAAACAAACAAAAAAAAGAGCTTTATTTTATTATTTATGTGTTCCTGTGTGTACATTCATGTTTTTGCTACATGTGTATGGATACCCATAGAGGCCAGAAGAGGGCACTGGATCCCCTGGAGCTGTAGTTACAGGCATTTGTGTGTTGTCTATGTAGGTGCTGGGGTCTTAACTTGGGTGGTCTGTTAGAGCAACAAGTACCCTCAACCACTTCCTGTCTCTCTGGTGCCCTCCTTGCATGTTGAGCTGTCTCGAGTCTTTTCTTGACTTCCATAACCTCTTCAGGTTTGAGGAGTGCAGGCATGTTATTTTATTGTCTTTTTTTCTATTGTGGAGATAAGAGATTGTCAATATGCGTAGCTTGATTTTGCTGTTTTTTAAAAGGACATGTGTACAATCTGAGTTTTAGTTGCACTTTTTAGATTTTTTATGCCTGACACAGTTGTCTTTGTATGGCTTTTAGTAATTTATTTTCCATTTGTTCTCACTGTTACTTGATCTTTCTCTGTGTATCTGCTTTCTTCTCAATCAGTTAACTAGATTTGAGGAATCTATCTTGTCTTCACTAGTATCTTATAATCCATAGCTCTAAATTTCTTTGACATGCTTGCTTCTAAGCTTACAATAATCTTCTTTAACTAATAGTGGGTCTTTAAATAATTATGGCAAATCATGTATAAACAAGATTTTTGCAGTAGTCATGTCCATTCATATTGAAATGCATTATAGATTTAATTATTACCTGTTGTATACATGAAGTTATCTCACTGTACCACATATACATATTTAATTATTCATCAATTAAAAATTTAAAACTATACCTCTGTTTTACCATCCCTTCCTTGGTGTTATTGTTGCAATTGCTCATATATCAGAACATGACATAGTGCCTATAATACAGTTTCATTTTGGCTAAAAACTTTTACATAAAAATGTTTTGAAAGTAAGATTAAAAAATTCTTCATTTATTTACATATTTTAAGTGATTCTGACACTTTTGTTTGTTTATATAGATCTGAATTCTCTCTGGATTAGAATGATAGCTGTGAATTCTCTCAGAAATATGGCATTTCTGAAATAGTTTCTGTAAATAATTGTTGTTTTTTCTATACCGTCAATCACCATTTTATTTGTACATCTTAATGTTGTCTTCTTCTCAAAGCAGCTGCATCTTTTATCTGTCTGACACTATCTTATGATAGTCAGTGCTTATTATTATTTAAAAGGTTTAGATTTAGTCATTTATTATCTTATAAATATTTTGCTTGTATGTGTGTTTGTGTACTTTGGTATGCCTGGTGCTCATGAAGGTCAGAAGAAGGCTTTGGAGTTATTTTAAAAATTTTTTTTGGGGGGTCTGGAGAGATGGCTCAGTGGGTAGAGTTCTGTTGCACAAATCTGAATTCCATACCTAGAACTCATGTAAAGGAAGGAGAGACTCCCCAAAAGTGTTCCTTGACCTTCACACATGCACTGTGATACATACCTCTGCCACATCTACATATATACAGTAAGAAATGAAATAAAAACCATTAAAAAACCATCCTGAGGTTCCTAGTTCACTGGGTCTGCACCAACCTTTCCTTACAGACTGACTCTGCCGGCTTTCTCCACAGGAGGATTACTTCAGGGAGTACCAAAGAGCTGCATCTCTTTGGAGGGCCTCACTATGTATTTCAAGTGTACTTGAACTTATTATATGTAACTGAGGATGACCTTGAACTCCTTCAGAACTTCATACCTCTTCCTTCTGTGTGCTGTTTATTGCTGTGCTTGGATTATGTTGCTGGGAATGGAATCCAGGGGGCTTTGTGCATACTAGAAAAACAACGTATCACCAGAGCTGCAGTTACCACAGCTCTCCATTGCTTTTTGTTGTTTCCTCTTGTTGTTACTTTGTATTTCTCTTTAAGTACATGCACATATATCTCATCCCGGGTTTTTATATACATATACATATATATATATATATATATATATACACACACATACATACACACACACATACATACATTTGCTAGTTTGCCACTTTTTGAATCTACTTTTGAAGACTAATTTTATTGTTTTGGTTATGGGTCAAATTTTTTTTGGACTGGATAATGGACATTGTAATATTATGTTGAGGAGTATCTGGATTTGGGAGGACCTTTTTTTTTTTTTAGATAATTTCTTTATTTACATGTAAATTTTCCCTTCCCCAGGTTCCCCTCCAAAAAACAAACAAACAAACAAAAACAACAAGAACAAACTTCTTTTGCTTCCCCCCTCCCCATGCCTGCCACCCCACCCTCTCCCACTTATTGGCCCTGGCATTCCCCTACACTGGGGCACAGAACCTTCACAGGGCCGAGGTCCTTTGGGAGGACCTTTTTTTAATGTTGTGGTTTATTTTGGGATCTGATACTTCCAGAACCACTCCCATTTTAAGGCTCTGCTAGGGCCAACTGTGATAACTTATGCCTTTAAAGGCTCAGGAAGCCAAGGAAGGTGGGTCTTTGTGAGTTTGAGGCCAATCTTATCTCTATAGTAAGTTCCAGGCCAGCTGGGGATGCAAAGTGAGACATTCTACAGCAACAACAACAACAACAACAACAGCAACAGCAACAACAACAACAACAACAACAACAACAGCAGCAGCAGCAGCAGCAGCAGCAGCAAAAAACAACAAAAAAGCTCTGCCAGGCCAAGAACAGTCAGCTTTACAGAATATTTAATCCAGTCTGGATAGTTCAGTGGTTCCTATGAACTGTGCCATTTGACTGTTTAGGGTTAGGGCATTTCTCTGTCTTTTCTGACCTGTCTACCTCCTGTTAGTCTGTCCTCTTCTCCTCTCTTTCTGTCCTCCACTGCTTCTCTCCCTATTTCCTTACCTATACCCCTCTGACTGATTTAGTACTCAGCAAAAACTCCAGGCAAACCCTATGCAGGTTTCCCCTTTTTGATCACTATTTGATGCCTTAGGTCAGCAAATCTTTGGGCTCTGAGACTTTCGCTGACTATGACCATGATGTAGAGATCACCTTCAGGTAGATAGCCCACCTTGTTTGTTTTCTTCTTTGGAGTTCATAGTTGTCTGCTGCCTGCTGCTTGGTGGCCAGAGACAGGTTAGGTAGTAGACAGGACCTACTTGTTTACAAAGTGCATCATATCTGTTACTTGTTAAGCTTTCATGACTGGAGACCTGGTTATTCCATTTTGAGCTGTAAATATTGTTTATACTATTGAGTTTTATGTTTCCTAAAGTTTCCCTATCACATATCTTTGTTAATAATGTTCTTCTATTAGGAAAGGAACTGCTATTTTTCTGCAGTGAAAGCTTATATTTCATATTTTATTGTTATGAATGAGAGGAAAATAGATAATTGTGGTTCACTTTCAGGGACCTCTTAGTAGAATTAAAAAAAAAAAATACCACCTTGAAAGAGTTCTTCTTTCAATAGCATTCAACTATTACCCTTTTGGGGTCTAACAACCCTTACCCAGAGATCACCTAAGATCATTGGAAAACAGATATTTACATTGTGATTCATAACAGTAGTAAAATTACAGTTATGAAGTAGCAGTAAAAATAATTTTTTTGGTTGAGGAGTCACCACAACATGAGGGTTGCAGCATTAGGAAGGTTGAGAACCACTGTCTTAGAGGGAAAAGAGGAGAGTGAGCACAATGTAAATGAAATGGAGGAACTGGCTTTCAGGTTTCTTTTCTTTTTAAAGACAAGGTTCTTACTATGCAGCCTTGACTAGGTTCAAACACTTTGTGATCCTACTACCTTTGTCACCTCATTAAAGGTATATATTACCACCACACTTGACCTCATTAGTTAATTTATTTTTATATTTTTTAAGATTTAATTTTTTAAGTTTTTGATTTTGTATATATATGTGTATGAGTTGTGTGTATGTGTATTAATGCATTTGGGTATAGGTACACCCAGAGTTTAGAAGAGGGTGTCAGATTCCCTCAAACTGGAGTCCTATGAGGTTGTGAGCTGCCTGATATAGGTGCTGGGATCCAAAGTGTTGTTTGTTTGTTTGTTTGTTTGAGACAGGGTTTCTCTGTGTAGCCGTAGATGTCCTGGAACTTATACCCTGTAGACCAGACTTGGCCTCAAATTTAGAGATCCGCCTGCCTCACCTGAGTTCTGGGATTAACGATGTGTACCACCACTGCCTGACTCCATAGTACTCTAACAATGAATCATCTCCATTCCTCAGTTGTTTTAAACGACTGTTTCATTTTTATATATTGCAATAGGTAGTATATATACTTGTCAGTGTGGGTGTATATTACATGTAGGCAGGTATATCTGTATCTATCTATCTACACACACACACACACACACACACACACACACACACACACACCACTTCTTGTGGTGGCCAGAAGTTGAATTTTTTTTTAATCATATCTACCTTTATTTTTTTGAGACAAGGTCAGCGAGTGAACTTCAGGGATCTACCTGTCTGCGCCTCACAGAACTGGGGTTATAGGCATATCCACCATACTGGGCTTTTTATGTGGGCTGGGGACCCAAACTCAGGCCCTTATGCCTTTGCAGTATTATTTACGACTGAGCCATCTCCACATCCTTCATTCAGTTTTTAAAAACTTTAGTTTTATGTGTGTGTGTGTGTGTCTGAGTGCATATATGTGCACCCTTCAAGTGGAGTTGCAGATAGTTGTGAACTGCGTGGGTGCTGGGAACAGAACCTGGGTCCTCTACAGAAGAATAAGCATTCCTAACTGGTGAGCCACCTCTCCAGCCCTTTGAATTCAGTTTTAATAATGTATAGGTTGACAAAAGTAATGCCAAGATCTTGTATGAGATTTCCATGGACTCAAGTGGGATTGTGTGTATGTGTATGTTAAATATTTAATTGCCTGCCATTGGTTAGTTGTTTATCTATCTGTGATATCAAACACTTTGGAAATTTGAATAATCTTATTGATCTATTATGTTTGGAACATAAGCTTGCCAGGGGAAAAGGGACAGCGGGAAAATAAGGTGTTGTTACTTGTTGCCAGGGATCATTGGGCTTTGCATTAATTAGCCTTGAAAAATGTGGTTCTATTTGAAAGAGCAGATGTTTTCATCATGGGCTGCATGTCTGCAGGCAGCATGGCTGAATTCTTCTCATTCTGTAAACAGAGTTCTTAGATAGAACTAAACTCCAGAATGTATTTATCTTGGTGGTTCAGTTTCTATTACATGCAGTTCTTGCTACCTAGTTGAGTTATTGCTATTCTGCATTTTTAAAATCATGTAAAATTGTAATGTTTTAGAGTCTAAAATTTTAATGAAAACAACTATTTCAGATTTATATTTGTACTTTTATTTCTAAGTTTAAGATGAACAAACCTTTTTTTTCTCCATCTGTTTGGACTAAGTTTAATTCTTAGAAACTACGAGAAAGAACAAAAAAAACCCCAATAAACAAACAAACAAACAAACAAGTCTGTGGTCTCGGGTGTGTTGAGTCAAGAATCGCTGAACTGTCTGCTGTAAAGAGGTTGTGTCCAAGCTGGACCTGTGTATCTGTTTCATCTATGGAAAGAATGAGTTTTCCCTTTCTAGACAGATGCCAAATGTCAAAATTAGGGAATTTTAAAGTCTAAAGAGGAAAATTATTTATATTTTGCTGTCTAAAGAAAAAACACTATATGATTTTCATTTTTGTGTTTGTTCCTAGTTATTTATTTGAAATTTTTTGACTATGATTTGTATTTGGTGCTAGATATCTATGATTTATGAATAAATTATGCCTAGTTATACTTTTTTTTTGAAGACAGAGTCTGACCTGTAACTTACAATATAGTCCAGGCCTTGAATTCATGGTGATCCTTCTGCTTCAGCCTCTCAAATGCTGTGATTACAGGCAAGAGCCACCATGTCTGGCTTTACAAATACTATGATTGTATTTGTAAGGTCTGTTTGTTTTTAAATTAGTACACAATCTTGGAAACATTGCAGTATCAGCATCATTCATGAAAAGGATAAATCAAACTCCCATCTCAGTTCTTTGCTCTAAAAACCTATTTAGCACATTATTCAGAGGTAGAGGATGCATGAGCCAGACACAAAACTAAAGAGAAACAATGCTGTCTTTGACCTTAGGCAAAAGCTTGAGAAGTGTTGTTATTTTCAAATGTTTTGTATTCATTAGTATTGTAAATATTTAAATCAGTTTATTGATATTTTAATACATGGGTGTATCATAGTTTGTTTAGCCAGCCTGCTCCTTCTTATTTAATACCTATTTTACTTTAATGAGTCTACAATTCAAGAGGCGTATATAGTTTTGACAGTTAAACTTTTTTTGAAGTCATGCAGGCAGAAAGGATATCTTGAGAAGGGGTGGAGGAATATTCAGGTGTAGAGATAAGTGAAGGACACAGAGCAGTGGGGCATGTGGTATGAGAGCAGGAGGCTGCACAGTTGAAGCTGAGAAGAGACACGGGGGCAACAGGGAAGGCAGTAGGGGAGGGATGGATAAGAGCCAAATGATGGCATTGAAGGAGATGCCATAATGAAACTGTATTCTGACTTAAAAAGAGTAAAGAGGGATTAAACCTGTAAAGATTTCTAGATGTATATGCAGGATATTAATAAAAAGCATTTTCCTTCTTTTGTTTTTGAGACACAGTTACATCATTTAACACTGCCTGGCCTGGAGGCTCTCTGTGTGGACCAGGCTGGTCTTAAACTTAAAGAGATCCTCCTGCCTCTGCCTTCTGGTATCAAAGGCATGTGCCACCAAATCTATCTTATCTGCCCCACCCCCTTTCTTGGCAGTATTTCATTATGTGGCCCAGTCTGGCCCCAAACTTGTGATGATTTTCTTACCTCTGCCTTTTGAGTGCTGTGATTATGGGTGAATGCTATCATGTCTAGCTTTTATGTTAAAAAATGTTATACATGTGCAGAACTTTTTGGAGATAGATTGTTATATAGCCTAGGCCTACTTAGAACTCTTCATCCTCCTGCTTCTGCTTCCCAAATTCTGGGATTATGACATGTGCCAACACACTCAGCCAGTTGTTTTTGGTCGACTTCTGCATCTTAGTATGCCTATAGAAGCTTTCTTAGGTGTCATATGAATAGTATCTGTTCTTTTATTATGTCTCTCTGAATTGCCAGAAATACTTATTTTCTTCAAGACATATTAGTAGAGTCAGTTCATAGATTAGTGACCTTACTTACTAAAACCACTGAAGACAAACAAATGTAAGCAAGATACCTCAAAGTGTAGTTGTAGGTAAGAACTTCCTTAACAAGATTTCAGAACTCAGGAAACAATTGCAAGAATTCACAAATAGGACTACTTAAAATTAAAAAAAAAAATTCCATATAGGAAACAAACAAACAAACAGCAGAATGAAGAGACACCCACAGAGTGTAACAGAATCCTTGCCAACTGTATATCGGATAGGTGATTAATATCAAGATGCAATAAAGAACCAAAAAAATTAAACACCAAATGAATAAATCATCTAGTTAGTAAATAGGAAAATGAACCAAATAGTTCTTTAAAAAGGAAAACCAAGTGCCTAAAAATATCTGAAAAGGATGATCAACATCTTTAGTGTCAGGAAAATGTAAACTAAACCTATACTGAGATTCCATCCCTGGGGGCCAATGAGATCCTCATTGGGTAAAGTGCCTATCAGGAAGGATTACTGCAAGTTGTTCTCTGAGCCCCTACATGTGCCTGTAATTGTGCTTTCCCCACATAAGCAAAAAAAAAAAAAAAAAAAAAAAAAAAAAAAGTTTTAAAACAACAGAAACAAAATAAATAAAAATAAATCCCATCTCTGTCTTACCCTAGTTAGAATAGCAATTATCCAAGAAAGAAAGAAGGAGAGAAAGAAGGAAAGAGAGAAAGAAAGAGACAGAAAATGTTGATGATGTGGGAAAAGGGCATATATGAATGAAGTAGTAAAGACCCTAGTGAAGATATAAACAATGTGGACAACAGTTTAAAGATTACTCAAAAAGCTAACTATATAATAGAGCTATCAAGCTACCTCTCTCCTGGGTATGTACCTGAAGGATGCTAAGTCAGCACACCACAGAGTGAGCCACACCACAGAGGCACTTCCACATCATGTTCACTTATGGATTTAATCACAAAAGCCAAGGTATAAAACCAACCTTAGCACCCATTACCAGATGAATGGATAAAGAAAATGTGGTTAATATACACAGTTCACCCATAAAAAAAAAAATGAAGTTAGGACATTTCCTGGAAAATGGAGCATGGAGAGATCATTATGTTAAATTAAAAAGTTAGAAAATGTTGCATGCTTTCTCTCATGTACAAACTAGCTTGAAATTTAAATATATGTATGAATAAGATATAATTATATATGAAAATTCTATGAACCCTCTTATTTTGTATTCCACATTAAAATGCAAGGATAAATCTAGATTATACACATATTTTATAGGCTGATTAGTATTATATAATTAGCATATATATGACATGATAATAGGAGAGGAGGAAGGTATGAAAACAGTGAAGAGGAAACAAAAGGGTAATGGGGAATTAAATGCAAGCAAGCCATGTTTTCTGTTGTGTGCAGAAAGTAGATTAACTGCACACATTAGCATCCTTTCCTACAAATACTGTGACAGCCAAAGATGGTGATTGCTGAAAGGGAAGGAAGGAGGAAGGAGGAAGGAGGAAGGTGCTGGGGGCAAAGATCAGCAAGATGCAATAATGCATGTATGGAAGCTTTTGTTGTAAACTCATTTTTTTACACTAATAAACCCATTTTTTTTTTACATAATGAAAAGAAATTTAAAATACTAAGCTTAATACTAAATACTAAAACTTAAACAATAACCTTAAGTAACTCCAGTTATTTGAGGTTATTCTGTAAGTTTATTGTTCTTTCATTTTTAACCTATTTATGCCTTTCAATCTAAAGTATACCTCTTGTATTTAAAATGTTTGTGCTTTTTAAAATCCCACCTTGGGACATTTGTTTAGTTGGAATTTATAGTCCTTTAGTAGTTAATATAATTAGGGTTGAATTTTTCTGTTTTATAGTTTTCCCACTCTCATTGGTTTCTGTTCCTTCTACTTGTTTTATTTTAAATATATTGGAGTATATGCTTTTATTTTTTATTGATTTGAAAATATTAAAACATTTTTTTAGATTCATTTACTTTATGTGTTTGAACATTTTGCCTGCATGTATGTATATATACCATGTGTGTACAGTACCTGAAGTGACCAAAAGAGGGTACTATATCCCTGAACTGGAGTTATAGATGATTGTAAGTTGTTATGTATTTGCTGGGACCTGAACCCCAGTACTCTGCAAGAGTTTCTAGTCCTCTTAACCACTGATGCATCTTTTTAACCTCTTTAAAATATTTTTTGATTTGCTTTCTTGGAGTTGGCTATATGAACACTTATATACATCTCACTTTAAAGCCTTTGCCTATTCCACTTTGATATACATATACTGCTAGCTTTGTTTCAGTAGCTCAGTTTTTCTTTCTTCTTGTTTACTGTTACATATTTTTGATTTTCATATATTTTATGAGCCCATATACCATTTAAATTACTACTTTAAAAACATTATTTTTTCAAAGAAGTTAAGGAATTTAATTTTTTAAATTAAAAAAAATATTTTTCATTTTAGCACATATTTACTTACTTTAGCACTATTTATATTTTCCATCCTTTGCTCCAAATATGTTTTGTTTTAATATCAATGATGGTTTTTCAGAAGACAAGGTTCCCAGGGGAACTGCAAGTAAGGTAATGGAAGTACTGTGGGCAAGGCTGGTAGAAGCCTTCTGTGGAACAGTTCCATTAATGTCCCCGAAATCCTGTTTTGTGTTTATTTGGATACTTTTGTCATACATGTGTGCATGTGTACCCAGCACACACAAACACATGCATATGATTTTCCAAGTTCTTCTTTTTAGCTTCAGTAGAAGTCTTCTTGGAGTAGTTCAGTTTGTAGAATGGCCTTTTGACATTGAGATTATTTTAAAAATTATATATGATAAATTTCATTGGTATTCATGATTGTTTTTTGATTTTATTTTACTAGTCTTTAAAGCGTATATTAATTTTTAATCTTTAAGAAAACTTTATTAAAACACTACATTAGATTTGTCTTAATGTACAATGAAAGCTAATTGAGGTTAGATCTTTTTTTCTCATTTGTCCGTCTAAGAAAGACTGAGGTGGCTGGTTTCTTTTGTAGGCATTATCCTGCACTGAAGACATTGGAGCATCTAGAACACACCTACCTGCCTCAAGTGAGCCACTATCGATTCTGTAAGGTGATGGTGGACAATATCCCCAAGCTTCGGGAAGAAATAAAGGATGTTTCTATGTCTGATCTCAAAGACTTTCTGGAGAGCATCCGCAAGCATTCAGACAAAATTGGAGAGACTGCCATGAAGCAAGTAGGTCCTTGGTTTGTGATAGGTTGGCCTGTTGGCTCAGCAAATATTTGGTTATATGCAGAGTTCTCCTTGGCAAGTGTGTTATTACTTCTTACCTCATTTTAGGAAGGTCCTTCATAAATGAAAATGTTATTGGAGTGATGAGTTGTGTTGTCTGCACTCTGACTGTTGAGTAGTCAGTGACTGATGGTGGTGGTTTTTCTCAGAGAGAATTCAGCTTGACTTTGTATAGTATTTAGCGTCCAAAGTCTTAACTCTTTCCTTCTAGTAAACAACACGGGTTATGTTGCATATACCTTTGATTGGTTACTGTTAGGAAGATGGCTTGTCATGTGTAAATATTTCTGATATTGATGGATGTTAGTGACAGAAAGGTCTGTTGTAGACTGTTGGTTGTAATTGCTAAATTCACTAAATGTGTTATGAATATTTATTTTCTTTATATATTTTCATCTCCAAGTCTGTAATGCCATGAGGATTGCCTGTTGTCATTGCCAATGGAGAACAGTAATGATTTTCAGTAACACTTCCTCTTAAAATTTAAGTCACATTGATGTTATAAAGATGCTTTCATGTATTTCATGATGCAGCCTACAACATAGATTTTAATTATTTATGAAAAGTGTTTTATGGTTTTGTAAACAAGTGTTTTCAAGTAGATTTGTATTATAGAGCAGGGAACAAGGCACAGCAGATCACATCTGGAAGCCTTACTTTAGGACTAAGCTAGTATTATTAGGCATAGTTCAGATGTCTATAGAGATCTGCCAATTATTTTTTATAAGAGTTTTAAAAATCTCCTTTTAAATTTTATTAGTGTTATATTTAAAACGTGACAAGTGTAGGCTACACTCTTTTTGTTTCAGCTCTTGCATGCTGTGACTATGGGACTGTGCTGCCAGTTCTTAGTGCTGGACCCCGAAGCTGGCTTTCTAAAGGTTACTTTCTCTGGGCCTCTACTAGACAAATTTACTTGCCTTTGCTAAAAGAGCGTTCTGTTATGAATATTGTCACTTCATTTAACTTGGGATTAACTGGCCTTAATCCTTAAGTATATGAAGAAATGAATGTCCAGGGAAGGGGAGAGACTTGCTTCAATGTAAGCAACTTGTGAAGGTCAGACCCTGTAATAGGATTCAGATAAGGTTGGAATGGATATGCTGACCATGGCGCTCAGTCTTTGTAAACTGTTAGCTAGTTTATTTTTATTCCACAAAGAAACAGTGAAGAAATCTTTTTATGAGTTCAGTACTTTTAACTACTACGAGTTTTCATATTGGAAATGTCTTAGTGCATGAATTGCTATCCTGTGCATGCTTGTGTGCATAAGGTTTGTTGTTTGCTTTGTGTTTTGAGACAGTCCTCACTAATATAGTCTTGGATGTCCTGGTACGTGATATATAGACCCGTGTGGCCTCAAACTCAGAGATACAAGCCTTCAAAGTGCTTGCATGAAAGGTGTGTGCCACCACGATCAGCTCTGTATGTTTTTTGTTTGTTTGTTTTTGTTAAAATACAAATAATTGGTTCCTTAAAGATATCTTCTCATATGTGTTATTATCCTTTATTCTCGTTTCTGCCCCTTTTGACAGTCATTCTCTGTACTCCAATCTTAGTGTACCTTATTCCCCTACCCCACCTCTGTTAGTCCTCCTTTGAATTTTATCCTGCCCATTTATCTTGATGTCCTTCTTGCCTTCTTCCTGGGCTAACCTATTGTGTATTTTATAGTCAAATGTTGTAACTTGAAGTGATTTTTAAATTTTTTTTTTTTATTTCTCTGCTAATTTTCTACTAGTTTCATTTTGAAACTGATTTCTGGAACTTTGTTATGGGAATCAATCATGTCTGTGTGTGGGGGGGCATTTCTATATTTCTATTTTGATTAGCTTGCCTTAGGCTTTGTAGGCCTGAATGAAATTTGTGAGTAAGCATTTTTTGCTAGGTTGATTTCAATTGTGAGGCCCTTTCACTGAGAGAAGGATTTGCTCACTTTTAAAATTCTGTCTTGTCTTTGTCAAATTATATGGTTGTATAACTGATGTTAAGAAAAGAAGCTATCCTCTGCTTCTATTTAGTGTTTTTATGGGATTCCTGAGTGTATGAATGTGTGGTTCTCTGAGTCTGATGACTTCTCTTGGGCTCTTTTCTTTCTATTTGTTTTGTTCAATTCCAATATGTTAGTTATTGTCTTATTTTATTGTATTATTAAAAAATAAAAAAATATGCACACATGAAAGGAATCTAAATAGAGTCATCAAATAATGGGGAGACAATACCTCAACTGAACATTTTATGCCACCAACTGAAATTTCCAGCTCCAGAATTGGGTTACATCTAGTTGAGTCATTGGCTAAAGGGGCTCCATGGAAACTCCCAACTATCTTAGGCTATTGCCTAGACTATTGATTGTTTCCCACAAACTGGTGGTAAGACCCTATTACTGAAGACAACACTTATGTATCTCATTGAGCATGGAGAAGTCAAGCTTGTGCTTTACCTATACTGACTAGTGTTCATATATTAAAAGGTATATTGCATGCTACTAGAGGAAAAAAGGCAATCAACCAACTCTGCTATAAACCCTACTACCTACAACAATGGCCTTTCTGCAAGATGTGTAATAGTGGTACAAATGTGGGAGTAAACAACCACCCTCCAGTTTGATGCAAAGTTCACTCCCTGAGATCGAACAAAGACTTGATACTGCTTAGGTGGCCAAGAACCTGAGGCTAGATGGGGCATGGACCTAGGAGGAAAACCAAATACTATTACTTTGTTAAAGATACACAGCAAAAAAATAACAATAATGATATTCTACTTTGTTTAGCTGTATTAGAGAACCTTCTCGAATTAGAAAGGAACTAACACAGAGACCCACAACTGGACAATGTGCAGAATGAGAGACTTTGAAACCCATAATCCTAAATGGAATATTTTCCTTAAACCCCTCCTCTCAAGGATCTGTGCAGAAAAGTAGGCAGAAAGATTGCAAGAGCAAGATGTGTTGGATAGTTCAAAGGAAACAGTGTCTCCCAGACCTGTGCATAGTGTTATGGCCCTTGCGCATTCTTATGTGTATCACTTATGTTGTGTACTTACTTGCAAAGGAAGCATTACTTCTCTCCAATGGAGTCTTATTAGGTATAGTCACCAGACTTTAGGGTAGGCTCCATTTTTAGTTGGACAACACAAAATGATATTTTCGGAGACTTTTTAATCTTATATTTCTTTTGGCATATATTCGCCTCATTTGGTCCTTTGATTGTTTTTTCTTTTTTCCATTTTGGTTCCCATTTTTGTGTTTTTATGGCAGTTTGGTGTGTGTGTGTGTGTGTGTGTGTGTGTGTGTGTGTTTGTTTTTTAAAGAAAGAAAGAGAAAGAGCCTGGAGTTAGGTGGTGAGGAGTTGGGGAGATCTGTTGAGGAGCTGGAGGAGGTGACATCAGATTATATTATATGGAGTTTTTTTCAATAAAAATATAAAAAAAAAAAAAAAAGAAAAGAAAAGGACCTGGTAACCTATAAAAAAGAAGGTACCTAGGGATTTTTTTTATAGAATTAAAGAAAAAATTTTGAAACTGTCTGTAGTTTCACTAAATGGGCTCTTTCAGGGGACCTGAAATAGAGGGTTAGAAATGCAAGAAAAATCATGAAGCCAAGATGAGTTCCCATCAAGGCTTCAACTTTCCTTAGAAAAGCCAGGATTTTTATAGTCACACCAAAGCGGAAACCAAATCTCTAGGTTAGATGATATTTGCATAACATAAACACTGCAGAAGAGGTCAGGTGCCAAAGTCCCCAGCAGATCAGAAGATCTTCAGGCAGTGGGCGTTGTGGTATCTCCAAGTGAACTTCCAGGTGGCTTCTTCAAAGAAGAACTGACAGTCTGCAGAGAGCTTTTGTCTTAGCTCCCCAGGTGGTAGCCTCCAAGCAGATACTGCCAGAGGTCCACTGAGTTGAGGGGGGAGGTAACAGTTCCTCCCTTTTTATTTAGAAAATAGCAGGACTAAGTCATAATCATACATCACAGTCCTGCTCGGGAATTTTCACAGTGCCTTGACGAATCTCACCTGTCATATAATATCTACTGGCAAATATCTTACCCGTCATTGGGAAACACGTGAATCTAGTTTGAATTCTACAAACCGGGCTGATTTCGTGTTTCCTTCCTTCCTTCCTTCCTTCCTTCCTTCCTTCCTTTTCTTTTCTTTTCTTTTCTTTCTTTTTTTTTTTAAAAAAAAAAAAAAAAAAAAACCACACACAACCACTCGGCATGTGCCCCTGCCTTAGGTTGCCATTTGTCAGAGACCTAACTCGTTGAACACAGGTTTTCCAAAATGCACCTTATTCCTGGGCACCCAATGCCACTACATGTTTTTACTGCCTGCAATGTCCACAAGCTGCCACAGTCTCTCTGGGAAACTGCCTTCTCTGAAGTTCTCATAAAGCTGCAAGCCAGTGTGCTAGAGATGAGTGTAGGCACCTGATTGAGTTGCAAAATAACAGCTCTTGCTCTGGCAACCTTTACCTAGAGAACAGGCCTCAATTCAATTGCAAATTAGTAACTTGAGGCTAGAAACTCTGGTATTGCACTAGCCTTTAGAATGAAAGGGCTCAAAACTGCAGAAGTAAACAAACTTTAGCTCCAGACTTGAGCAAGTGAATTTGAATTGTTTATTTAGCTTCGGGAGAGAACAAATTATTGAATTAAGTGGTAGAAGCATTTCCAGAATGACAGAAAAAGCTGTCACTCAAAAACAAAAGAAAAAAAGAAAATGATTTTTCAGCAGTGCATTTAAGCACATTTACTAAGAAGGCTGTGGACCTGAGTCACCTGGCATATCAATCTTTCAGGAAACCAACGCGCTCCATCCTCCTTCTGAGAAAAAATACACATGGAACTTCTGCCCCAAACCAAAACAAGATCTGGGCCATTCCCTGTGTTAATGAGTCGATCTCTCCATTTCACCATAGCATAGGAACTTGAAGTGTTAGGATGCCAATGTCGGTCCAAAGTGGACTGACCTTTGATGTCAGTCTGTAGGAAGTTCAAAACAAATAACACAAAAGAAAGGTGTGCCTTTGAAGATCTAGGACGATACAGATCCCCTCCTTTAGTTCTAAGAAGCCAGTTTTTAAGAGTGCCATGTGCATGTTCAACAATTCCTTGCCCCATTGGGTTATAAGGAATTCCAGTTTTATGTTTGATATCAAATTCTTTAGAAAATGATAAATTTTTTTTTGCCAGAGTAAGCTGGACCATTGTCTGTTTTAATGACTTTAGGTAAGCCCATAACATTAAAGGCTTGTAAACAATGATAAATTGCATTTTTAGAGGCTTCTCCTGTGTGCAGGGAAGCAAATATAAATCCTGAACAAGTGTCAATACAGACATGCATATATTTAAGCTTTCCAAATTCTGCATAATGAGTTATATCCATCTGCCAAATATGATTTGGCATAAGGCCTCTTGGATTTACCCCTAAATGCAGAACTGAAGATAAAATAACACAATTAGGGCATTGTTTTACAATCATTCTTGCTTGCTCTTTGGAAACTTTATGTTTGAGTCTTAAGGTATGGCTAGAAAGATTGAATTTATTATGATTACGTTTAGCTAGTGCAACAGGATCTGAAATTAAGACTTCTCCTATAAGAGCTCTATCAATACAATTATTACTTGTAGCCAATGGTCCAGGAAGACCAGAATGAGCTCATATATGACCAATATAAAAGTGATTTTTTTCGTGCAAGAATGACATTTTACAATTGTGAAAATAAAGATCCTGCTCTAGTATTAAAATTAAACGTACCACATGTTTCTAATAAAGGAACTGATTGAGCCATGTATAGGCTATCAGTGAACATATTAAAAGCATCAGTAACAGTTTGAAATACATTTAATACTGCAGTTAATTCAGTTAACTGAGCTGAGAGACCAGGAGTTTCTATGACTACCTGTTGATTATTCATAAGATATCCAACTTGTCCTTTAGAAGAACCATCCATAAATATCACAAGGGTATTATTCAAAGGCTGTAAAGAAGTCATGTTAGGAAAAATCACTTCACCCACATTTAAGAATTTTACCAGTTTATCCTGTGGATAATGATTATCTATAATTCCTTGAAATCCTCTCTGAGCAAGCAACCAATCTGTGTTATGCTGTTTTAACCAGGAATCTTGATCTAAAGTAAAAGGCTGAATAACATCTGGCTCCTTGCCAAAATAAGTCAGTGCTTGCTTTCTACCAAGCATGATCATATGGGCTACAGCCTCATAATATGGCAAGATAATACGTTGAGGAGGTACCCTTGAATGTATCCACATGAGAGGTGCTTTTTGCCATAACAACACTGTAGGAGCGTGAGTTGTATTGAAAATTAACAAATGCAAGGGTAAAGAATAATCTATGTAAGTAACAAATTGAGTTTCAATAGCTCTTTCTACCTGCTGTAAAGCTGACATTCCTTCTCTAGTTAAAGATCTAGGAGAATTAGGATCAGAATTACCTCTGAGAATATCAAATAAAGGTTTCAAGTAGTAAGCTTTAGATAGGGATAAAGCCAATTGATATCACCTAATAATTTTTGAAAATCATTTAAGGCTTTTAATCTGTCTCTATGAATAGCTATCTTTTGGGAAATAATAGCTTGATCTGTGAGTGTAAAGTCTAAATAATTATACGGATCTTGAGTTTGTACTTTTTCTGGAGCTATTTGCCGTCCCTTCTCATTTAGGGCAACATGTAAGTCTCTATAACATAGAAGTACATCCTGAGGATTTTTTTCCTGCTAATAGGACATCATCTGTGTAGTGGGCAATATATATCATTGACCATTTTTTCCTTATAGGATCAATGACTTGTGCCACAAATTTTTGACATAACATAGGACTATTAGCCATGCCCTGAGAAAGGACTGTCCATTGATATATTTTCATAGGTTACTTAAATTTAACAAATGGAACATTAAAAGCAAATCTCTCACAATCCTCAGGGTGCAAAGGAATTGTAAAGAAACAGTCCTTTAAATCCATAACTATTTTATAAAATCCTTTAGGAATTGCCACTGGAAATGGAAGTCCAGTTTGTAATGCTACCATAACTACCATTGTTTCATTTATCTTTCTTAGATCTTGTAACAGTCTCCATTTACCTGATTTTGTTTTAAACTTTTATTGCATTATGATGAGAAAAGTTTCATGATTTCAATTTATCTGAATTTGTTAACATTTAAAAACATTTTAAGTAAATAGAATTAAATCACATTCTTGTTTTCCTTTTGTACCCCCACTCCTCCCAGAGACCCCCCCTTCAATACCTACAATATCTTTTTTGCCATATTCCTTAAAATTTATAAAATATTATAACAATACAAATAGGTTTGTATTATAAACAATACAAACAATATTATAAATGTTGTTTGATATGAAACAACAATCAATTTAACAGTCTTATGTAGATGCTCGTCTACAGCAATAGTGAAAATACATTTTTCTCAATATAAATTTTAAATAACTCCAAACATATTACCTGTATACTTCAAAATAATACATCACTACTGATATTTTCCTAAATGAACATAAATATATAAAGTCTTTTTGTTTGTTTTGTATTTAGTAGAGTTTAAAATCTTGGCTCTTACTGTAGTACAAGCCCAAAATAAGAACAATTTTTAGACATTGGATTTCATTGTAATAAGGCTGTACTTCAATGACCCTCACATCACCAAAGGATTTTACCTCTATCGTAGCTAAGCTGAGAGTTGATAGTTCTGCTGCACCAAAGAATGAATTGTAGGAACGATTTTTGGATACAGACTTCCAGCTATGGTGAAAGCTATTTGACTTGAGTGAGTGACTTTATTCTCAGCTCACAGAGAACAGGTTACATTCATTTAAGAAATGGTGTAGGTATTAAGATGATCTATCCATAAAGTCATTCACCAACTGTTTCAGTGAACAATGGTTCTGCTTGGAGGGTGGCACAGACACTAGGTGTGGGTAAGAATCTGGTTCATTGGCTGTGATAATTTGGAAAAGCATTCATCTTAAAGAAAGAGTAACTTATAAAGTCCTCTTCTTCAAACTTGATACAAGAGTTACAAACGTCAGGCAAAGCATTTAGTCTTACTCTTTGTTGTTCTCTTACAAGCAACCTCCCTAGTTAATGATCTATGTTTCTTTTGCGTTTATAACTACTTTTCAAATATATAAGCTGTTCTGAAAACCATAGTGTAGTGTAAAGACGTGAAATAAACAATACTACTAATAGAGAGGCTGAGATAGGAGAAGCAAGATTTCAAGACCCTTATGTTGTACACAGCAAGACACTGTCACAAACAAGCTGAAAGTGTATATAGATTGTACAATGTTGGACCTATTTCCCCAATTACCAAATTAGAGAGACCATTGGATGACAATCAACAAATTTCTAATTCCTCATATTAATTGGATTTCAATCGATTAGAACATGTTGGTAATATTAATTTTCATATTAGTATACCAAGAAAAAGTAATTGTCACGTCCTGTGGTTTTTGTTGTAAGAGGTGGAATTAGGTTTGTGTGGATTTATTGAAAGATTACCTTCTTGCTTCTTCTGGGGTGTAGTTTTGCTCCTTATGTTGTTGATTTCCATCTATTATCCTTTGTAGGGCTGGATTTGTGGAAAGCTATTGTGTGAATTTGGTTTTGTCATGGAATATCTTGTTTTCTCCATCTATGGTAATTCAGAGTTTTGCTGGGTATAGTAGCTTGGGCTGGCGTTTGTGTTCTTGTAGGGTCTGTATGACATCTGCCCTGGATCTTCTAGCTTTCATAGTCTCTGGTGAGAAGTCTGGTGTAATTCTGATAGGCCTGCCTTTATATATTACTTGACCTTTTTCCCTTACTGCTTTTAAAATTCTTTCTTTGTTTAGTGCATTTGGTGTTTTTTATTATCATGTGTCAGGAGGAATTTCTTTACAGGTCCAGTCTATTTGGGGTTCTTTAAGCTTCTTGTATGTTCATGGGCATCTCTTTCTTTAGGTTAGGAAAGTTTTCTTCTATAATTTTGTTGAAGATATTTGCTGGCCCATTACATTGCAAATCTTCACTCTCTTCTATACCTATTGTCCTTAGGTTTGATCTTCTCATTGTGTCCTGGATTTCCTGGATGTTTTGGGTTAGGGTCTTTTTGCATTTTGTATTTTCTTTGACTGTTGTGTCAATGTTTTCTATGGTGTCTTCTACCCCTGAGATTCTCTCTTCTTTCTCTTGTATTCTGTTGGTGATGCTTGCTTCTATGACTCCTGATTTCTTTCTTAGGTTTTGTATGGCCAGGGTTGTCTCTCTCTCTGTTTTCTTCATCATTTCTATTTCCATTTTTAGATTCTTGATGGTTTTGCTCATTTCCTTCACCTGTTTGATTGTGTTTTCCCGAAGATCTTTAAGGGACTTTTGTGTTTCCTCTTGAAGGGCTTCTAGCTGTTTACCTGTGTTCTCCCATATTTCTTTGAGGGTGCTATTTATGTCTTAAAGTCCTGTATCATCACCATGAGAAGTGATTTTATATCTGAATCTTGCCTTTCCGGTGTAATGGTGTGTCCAGGACTTGCTATGGTCGGAGAATTAGGTTCTGATGATACCAAGTGACCTTGGTTTTTGTTGTTTATTTTCTTACGCTTGCCCCCCCCCCCCGCCCCCCCCCCCTGCCATCTGGATATCTCTAGTGCTACCTGCCCTTGCTAAATCTGACTAGAGCCTGTCCTTCCTGTAATCCTGGTTGTGTCAGAACTCCTCAGAGTTAAGCTGTGTCTGTGATCCTATGATTCTGAGATCCTGTGATCCTGCCCTTGTTAGGTCACCTGGGAGTCCAGCAGCTTCCTCTGGCTGTTGTAGGACTGGCTGCAGAGCTTGTGCCCAAGGTCTACTCTCTACACCAGCCCAGACATACTAGAAGGAACCCGAGTCACTGAGCTGGTGGAGTTCCTGTGTGCCTGGTCCTGCTGGTCCCAGTTTCTCCCAGTGTTGGGACAGATGTTAGTTCCTCCTCACCTCTGATCCTGAGTGTGTCAGAGCGCCTGGGAGTGGAGCTTCCTCTGGGTGTTGTGGGACTGGCTGCAGAGCTTCCGCCCAAGGTCTGCTCTGGACACCAGCCCAGACAGACAGGTGATTTTTTTCTTGATGACAAATATTTGTGTATTTCATGGGGAATTGTGTTCCCTCAGATGTCTTGCCTCCAGTTACTCCTGCACTAGCAAAGAAGCAGTTTTTACCTCTTCTTGAGATAAAGACCACTGATCAACCCACACTGGATTATTGTTAATCCACTGAACTTTATCTGCATGGGGCGCAGGCAAGATAGTGGCCATCATGGAAAATGTTTCAAACCTTTACTATTAGAATGAGGCTTAGGGCCTTCAGATGTTCTAATGTTCTGTTCTGACCTCTACTTATTAGCTATTTCACTAGGGCTGCACAAGACAAGACCCATTTGTGACAACAGATCTCTCCCCAACAGAGTAACAGGCATATTTGACATAACATAAGGCTGAATTTGTCCTGAATTACCTTCCTCATCTCTCCAGATTAGAAGCTTAGAGCTTCATTTTGGGTTATTGGCATAACCAATTCCTTGGAGATGAGTAATTGTCTTAGACAAAGCCCAAGTTGAGGGCCAGTCTGTCCTCTAATAATAGTCATATCAGCTCGAGTATCTATTAAACCTTTAAAACTTTTTCCTTTAATAATTAATTTAAGATTAGGTCTTTTACTATTGATAGGTTGTACCCAGTATACATCAGAAGAACTTAAGCAACTCTGTCCTTTCTCATTTTTAACAAAATTAGAGGCATTGGATACAGAGGGATTAAAATAAGCTGAGCAATTCTCTGATTAGCAGGTACTGTAATAACACCAGGAGGTGAAGCAGCCATAATCTTAATCTCCCCCTGGTAATCACAGTCAATAACACCTGGATAAATCTGCAATCCTTTCACAATTGAGCTACTTCTCCCTATAAGCAATCCCCAAGTCTCTGTGGGCAAAGGTCCAAAGACTCCAGTAGGCAGAATTTGAACTCCCATTTCTGGCATTAATACTATGTGGCAGGTGGAACAAAGGTCCAATCCTGTACTTCCTGGGGTTGCTCTGAAAAGTTCAAAGACGAATTTCCTTGGCTGGGTGGCAGCCTCATGGCCCCATATGCTGCTTGTTTTTTTAAGAAGGGGGCCTGGACTCCCTCCTCTCCCCCACTCGTTTCCCAACAATGTATTGTCTTGAAAGCCTTTTTAAAATCTACAATCTCTGGCCCAATGCTTCCCTCTCCTGCAACAAGGACAGATTCTCGGGGCAGCGTCTGACTGCTGCCTGCTTGTGGCTCCTAATTTCCTAGGGCAATCATTTTGAAAATTATTCAGACTTTCACATTTAAAACATCCTTTATTCTCCTGCCTTTGTGCCAGGAGCTTTTGAATCGTAGTTCCCTGCAATGCAGCTGTTATTGATTATAGGAAGGCCCAATATCTGCACAAAGGTGAATATGTCCAGATAAATCCATCCGACCCTTGTGTGGCTGAATAGCTGCCCTGCATGCTGCATTAGCGTTCTCATAAGCCCACTGTGTAATAAATGGACTGTCCGTATGAGATTCCCCAAGAATTCTACTCGCAACCTGCTATAACTTGGCTACGAAATTTTGAAACAGCTCCTCTGGACCTTGTTGAATGCCAGCTAGACTTCCACCAACTTCACCTTTAGTAGGTAATTGAATCCAAGCCCATCTCCCTGCCAACGCAATTTGTGCATATACCCCAACAGGATACCTAGTCTGTCTAGCATTTCCTTCATACTGCCCTTCTCCCAGGAGCATGTCTAGATTCCATTCTGGATTACCTGACTGAGCATTCTGTACAGCAGTCCTTTTGCTAATTTCCTGCTATTCTGAACTCCAAAGTAAGAAATTACCTCCTTGCAATGTAGCCTTGCATAAGGTTCTCCAGTCTTGAGGTGTTAAATTTGACTCTATTACAATGTCCAAAAGTGCCTGTGTAAATGGGGAGTTTGGACCATATTGAGCCACTGCTTCTTTTAAATCTTTTATCACCTTGAATTCTAAGGTCTAATATTGTCTATATCTCTTATTCTGCTGATCAAGCCTTGCTACTACAGGAAACACTAGCACTTCCGAAGTGTGTTGTCTGTTTTCATGAGCCTGATTAATTGCTCTCTCTAAAGGCGATTGACCGGTCTCAAGATTGCTGTCCTTTCTTTTGCCTAATACCGCCTTTAGTTCATTTAACTAATTATTCAATTTCTGCAACTTGATTTCAAACTCCAGTTTACTTAATTGTAAATCTCTCTAAGCCTTCTCTCCTGTCATAGTGGACCTAGAAGAAGCAGATGATATCATAGTGTACCTAGAAGGAGCAGATAATGTGAGAGTGGACCTAGAGGGAGCAGATGATGAGTATGAAAGCCACTCCTCTCCACGAGACCTAGTAGATCTGCTTTCTGAGGAAATATTTTGACTCTCTTCACTTTCTGTATCTGTGCTCTCTGAGTCCTGTGAGCTCAATTCATTTTCTGACACTTTATCTCTCTCCTCTATGATCTCCTTTACAAGTGCCCAAAGGCAGAGAGTGAATCTATCTGCCTGCTTATTTCTCAGAGCTCTTCCAATTTTTTCCCAAGTTTTTTTTTTATTTAAAACTCTTACTTCTTTTCTTGTTTTTGTTTTTTTTTTCGAGACAAGGTTTCTCTGTGTAGCCCTGGCTATCCTGGACCTCACTCTGTAGACCAGGCTGGCCTTGAACTCAGAAATCTGCCTGCCTCTGCCTCCCAAGTGCTGGGATTAAAGGCGTGCATTGCCCGGCCAAACTCTTACTTCTTGAAGCCATGGGCAACAAGATTCTATCTCATCTGAGAGATCTTTCAATGCATTTTTTTCCACCCTGATTCCCCTTGCCTGATGCCAAGTATCTGCACTCTGTATTGCTGCTTTTGACTCATTTGAACCCATTTCACTGACACACTCCTAGGTGAGTTTAACTCTGGGTCAGTGCCAAACCCAACCTAGCCCTGTACCCTTCTTGCATACACGGCAATACTTCTATAATATGAAAATAAGGCTAGCACTAGCATCAAAATTGCCTACCATGCAGAATGGTGTACAACCTTTTATCCTTTTCTTCTGAATCTTTAGGCAGAGCTCTGCTTTTGACAGTGTGTCCTTTATTTATCCTCTGTGCCTTAGTCCATGAGTTCAGGCGCCATCTGAAACTGCCTGCAGTTTCACAAACTGGGTTGTGTCAGGGCAGGGAACAACGGACCTGAAATAGAGGGTTAGAAATGCAAGAAAAATCACGAAGCCAAGATGAGTTCCAATCAAGGCTTCAACTTTACTTAGAAAAGCCAGGATTTTTTTTTTGAGTAGGGTGGTGGTGGTACACGCCTTTAATCCCAGCACTTGGGAGGCAGAGGCAGGTGGATTTCTGAGTTTGAGGCCAGCCTGGTGTACAGAGTGAGTTCCAGGATAGCCAAGGCTACAGAGAGAAACCCTGTCTCGAAAAAAGAAGGTCAGGTGCCAAAGTCCCCAGCAGCTGGAAGGTCTTCAGGTGGTGGTTGGTGTTGTGGTATCTCAGAGTGACTTCCAGGTGGCTTCTTCAAAGAACTGACAGTCTGCAGAGAGCTTTTGTCTTAGCTCCCCAGGTGTTAGCCTCCAAGTAGATACTGCCAGAGGTCAGATGGCTGAGTTGAGGGGGGAGATAACAAATTTTAAAAAGGTTTATTTACTTAATGTATATGTGTACACTGTAGCTGTCTTCAGACACAACCAGAAGAAGGTATTGGATCCCATTAAGGATAGTTGTGAGTCACCATGTGGTTGCTGGGAGTTGTACTCAGAACCTCTGGAAGAGCAGTCAGTTCTCTTAACTGCTGAGCCATCTCTCCATTCCTGGGATTTTTTAAAAATTAACTTTTGAAAATTGCTTTTTATTGGGACATATTAGTTATATGTAACAATGAGTTTCATTGTGATATTTCCATACATGCATAAAATTTGTTGATTGTATTCAGTTCCCTGTACTCCCTCTTGTCACCTCCCATTTTCATTAATCTCCTTCCTTTCCACAACTAGTCTACCTTTTGCTTTGATATTCATTAGACTTATTTCCAGGCTCATGAACACCTCACCAGTGGTTATACTCCAGAAGAGAATATCTTTCCTTCCCCTGGCAACCATTAGCTGCCTATAGATCCTCAGGGAGGGCCAGGCCTTTGACTCCGACTCCTTAGTAACTGTTTTCCAGAATTGACCTCGGGAAAGGATTAATGGTCACCATGATTCTTTCAACCGTTGACTTCTTTGGCTAAGTTTGACTATAACAAAATGAGTCTTTGATTTATTGTATAGAACATCTTTGGTTTAGTTCTGGCACAGTACTCTCCTCCGAGTTCATATAGGTTATGTAATGATCATCATGCTTGTATTGTTGAAACATCCTTTTTGCTGGATTCTAAGCAGAACATACACAGAGTAAACCCTTTGGAGCCAAAGAAATTGGTCAAGTGTTCTTAGATTTACTTTCTATCCATCTAGCTTTTGGTCCTTATGATTTTGGTATATAATTTGGGAATGGTAAGATAGAATTTTAAAAGTAAATTAATATTCCTCTCAGTTAAAAGCCTCCCAACAGAAATTAACCTGGCCAACATTGTTTATCTCACAAAGTACGAGACTTGGGTACTAATCACCTGTGTGTCAGAGAGAAGGGAGATAACTTTAAAATTCATCAGTCTGTCAAGCCACTTGAGATGCTGAGTGTGATTAGCCATTACAATAAACAATATGGGGCTGGAGAGACATCTCTACTAGTAAAGTACCTGCAAACAGATGTGAAGACGTGAGTTTAGATCCCTAATTCCCATGTGAAGGCTGGTCATTACCAGGGAGGTAGAGGCTGAAGGACACTAGAGCTCACCTTCCAGATATTTTAGTGAATTAGTGAGCTCCAGGTTCAGTGGAGACCCAACCTCAAAAATTAGTCCTGAAGAAGACACCTGATGTCAACTTCTGGTCTCCACATGCATGAATGTGTGTGCATATTCATCCACAGACACACATGCACATGTGTACACTCACAAAAAGCTAAAGCAAGGTGATGGATCTGTTTGAAAATAGAGAAAATAGTACTTGTAGAAATTGGAGTGGCCTCTCTTTGTAGAACATTGCTTTCCATAGCAAAGAGAACTCAGCATGTCTGGGAGGGAAGTAAATTGGAGAGCCTTTGATTTTTGGAAAGTTTTATGGTGATGATTGTTAATCTATATTCTGTGGTGTGGCTCACTCCATGGAAAAAAGTAGATTTTTAAATCACAGAGGTTGCTTGTAGAATACTGGATGGCAAAGGGAGTCTGAGGCAGGTATTTATTGTCGGGGGAACCTGCAGAAGTGTAGCCGAAGGTGCTACTCATTACTGGCAGTCTCTGGAAGATGTGTGTTCCTTTTCTGTTCTTTCAGAATATAGTGCAGTGCTTTGTGCTAAGGAGTTGAAGGAGCACTTGTTTTCTCATATATATTGGGGGATGGGATGGGGAGAAACTGAAGATCATTTAAGGAAAAGATTTTCATGGAGTTTGTAAATTTTATATTCATAATATAAATACAATTATAAATTCATAAATATTTTATGGATATTATAAAAGTTTTATTATTTTTCTACATAAGTGATTAATTTGTTGTTGATTATAAATATATTTCAACTTTAAAAATTTTTTTTTTGTTGTTTTTTTTGAGACAGGGTTTCTCTGTATAGCTGTGGCTGTCCTGGAACTCACTCTATAGACCAGGTTGACCTCGAACTCAGAAATCCACCTACCTCTGCCTCCCAAGTGCTGGAAATAAAGGCGTGCACCACCACTGCCTGGTTGTATTTCAACTTTTATATCTGAAGATGTAATATAACTTGACTCTTAGGTATTTTTCAGTTAGCTATAGTTTGATATTGTGTCTCTGCTTTATGTATCAGAGATTAAAAAAAAAAAGAACCCTCATTATTTGGTCCTTTTTAAATCTATAGTTTCTGAATTTATTTTGTTATTATTAAAAATATGTGTATGTGTTTCTGTATAGGTGTATACACATGAGTATAGGTGCCTGCAGAGTCTAAACATATGCTAGGGACTGAAGTCAGATCAGTATAACTGCACTAGTAATAGTAACTCTTAACTGCAGAAACATCTCTCTAGCCTCCTAGGTCCGTAGTTCTTAATGACACATTAAGTCCTTTCACATTTTATATAACTATTACCACCATCTTTTCTGTAACCTTCTAACTTTTCCATATTGAAATTCTATAAGTAATGGGCTTTGAACTTATAATTTATACCCAATCCTGATTGAATAAATAAAATCTTTGATTTATATTTAGGAATTCATTGTGCTTCCTTTGCAGAGAAGAAAAAGAAGCAAAGAAAATGTATAATTCATATGGGTTAAACCTTCTTGGTTTCTGCACCAGATGTACATGCGGGGGCACCGTAAAGAAACTGCCAACACGACTGCTCCAGTACTAGGGGAAGGATTTTATTGCAAATACGAGAGAAAAGATATCTAGAGGTATCTGGTAGAGTCCAGATCAGAGAGAAAGATAATCAGACTGGTCATGACCAGAGTTATCTGTCCAAGAGATACGAGAACAAGGAGAGCATAGTGGGGTGTATAGTGTAGATAGTGAAATAGCAAAAGGTAGAGAACAAAGAATAGTGAGAGATTAGATCTACAGATCTATGTATCTGTGTCTGTTTCTGTACAACATCTATCATAGCTCTCTCATCTATCAGTCATCTGACTTTCATCTGTCTTTCATCTATCTATCATCTGTCTATGTAGACAGGGGTAGAAAATTATGTGGATTACAAGGGGGATGAGTAGCTTGGGGAAGGGAAAGGCTGGGATGCTAGAGTGAACTCTGAAGTGTATAACAGGTACTTAAGATACTGCAGGATCATGGAGGCCACCATGGGCTTTGATATGATGATAGGTGCCATAGGTCCCTTTTGCCAGGGGTAAGAGAAATGACTCCTTTTGGCAGATGGGAACTGAATTCACAAGTTCCTGAGGAGTGCTGGTTTTTCTAATAGAAATCTCTTTGTAGTCCAGCTTGAGCTCATTTCTGGATATATAGAGTTCCTGAAACTAAGCAATATGACAGTTTTTTAGTAAGTAGATTGCTTCTAATTTTAAAGGTAGGTTTTCTGTTTAAGTTCATTAAGGAATATTTGTTCAGGAGTAAAGATGGAATTTTTTTTTTTACTCTCTCAAAAGTTTTTCTAGTCTTGTTGGTTGAAGCAGCTTTCTTTCTTTGTCTTTTTGTTCTTTGTGTGTAACAGAAAGCTATATTTTTACGGGCTGGAGAGATGCTTTGGCAGTAAATGACACATGCTGCTCATGCAGAGGACTGACCTAGGTTTAGCTTCCAGAACACACATGGCTCATGACGATCTGTAACTTTAGTTTTAGGGAATCTGACCCCATCTCCTAACATCTGTGAGCACATGGTATGAATGTGGTGTACATACATCTATGTAGACAAAACCCTTATACACATAAAATGAAAAGGAATAAGCTTTTAAAAAAAGCTGCGTTTTAGCTTTTTTTTTTTTTTGGAGATAGGATTTCATAGAGATCCCCCTGCCTCAGCCTTACCAGTACTGAGATTAAAGGTGTGTGTCATCACTCCTGGCTATAGCTTAGATTTTATGTAATGGCTTTAAAGGTTGCCAGTTAAGGGCTGTTTTGAACCATGGTGATCTTAGCCTATTTTTTGACAGCTGTATTGCCCTTTCAGGATGAGAACTTTATCTGGTGCTATCTAATCTGAGGATGAAGGGTTTCTCGTTTTTACTACTTACTTCTTTTACTTAGGGTAAAATGTGTTACTAATTTGGACCTTTCTTTTCTAAGTAGCTCATCAAGCAGATGTCAGGAAACAGTGTAGTTTTCGTCCCAAAACAGTAAGTTCAGCTCTTTGCAGTTGTTAAAAATGCAGATCTCCCAGATGCCCCATGAAGGACAAGGATGTGATGGCCTGATTGTTTGACTGTTGCCCTTGTACTTTCGTAGTAAATCCTGAAGTAATCTGTTCTTTTCATATTGCAGAAGGAAGCAGTCTATAGCAGTGTCCATGGCATTTCAGGGATATAAGCTTTTCAGGAAGCTGGAAGGTCACAAATTCTACCTTTAGAAAACCCATCATGGACATATGCATTCTTCATGTGACATTTGGGAGTTCCTATACTCTCTGAAATATATTCAGCTATACTGTGGGAGCCATCTAGATGATCAAGATCTACTATCAGGATCAGAATCAGTGACATATTCTGAGATGTTTCTTTTTTAGTTTCTTTATGTGAAAAGAGCATTGTAGAAAAGGTTGAATAAAGTTATGACTGTCTCTCAGTTCAGTTTGATTCACAGCATCAGTGTGTCTCAAATACATTGACAAATAGGTTCAAGATGTTTGTAAACTTCGAGTTGCTTAGTGTAGATATCAGATAGATAGGTGTCTGAGAATAATTTGAGCACACTGCATTTCCTTTTATTTTATTTTAATTTTTTGGTCGGCAGTGGCAAACTTGGATAAAATTATATTCATAAACTTTGGCTTAGCTATGATTTTCCCCCTCCCCATAAATTTTTTTCTCACTGTGTGATTTAGACTGGCTTTGAATTTGTGATTCTCCTGACTCAGCCAACTGTGTTCTAAGGTTACAAATTCATGTCAGCAAACCTGGCTTTCCTGTAGTTTTGTCTCTTTGTTCTTTTCTTTCCTTATTCCTGTTACAAAGTAGTACAGAGGAAATGGATGACAAAGGAACAACAAAAGATGATTTAACTTTAACTTGAAACTGCTAAAGTTGTAGAAGACAACTCTGGTGAATGAGAATGATCCCCATAGGTTCATATGTGTGAGACAGTTGGAGGAACTGTCTGGGAATAATTAGGAGGTGTGGGCTCATTGGAGGTGGTGTGTCACTGGGAGTGGGCTTTGAGTTTTCAAAATATTTGTTCCATTTCCAACATGCTATCTACCTTCTACTTGTGGATCAAGATATGAATTTATAGTGGTTGCTCCAGATGCCTCTTAACCATGCCTTCACTCTTCCCTCATAGCCTCCTTTATAAAATGTCTTGGTCATGGTATTGTGATCGCAGCACTTAAAACTTCAGCCTACTTAAATTCTAATATTATTCAGTGTAACCTTAAAGGGGCATTTACTTTGAATAATTTACTGTTTTGTGAAGAAATTGTCCCTTTTTCTTTCCTCTTAACCATTGTTATAGCAAAACTGAGGACTTGTAAGTGGGGCTGTTGGCTTTGCACATATTTCTCCCTTTATTGTATGTGCCTTCCATTCTTCATGGCTATTAAGGTGATTCACTCCCCCAGTTGGCACCGTTGCTTCCAGCTATATCTGGGCTGTGTCTTCGTTCTGTCAGTTCATCCCTCTTCACTCTTCCCTCACTTTTCAATATGATTAGTGTTTTTTTTTTCCACTTCACAATAACTAGAAAGAATTCAGCAAATGTCTTACTGTCTGAAGTTATGTATTAGTGGTCTTTCTCTAGTGTGTGTGTCCTGAGAAGCCTATGTCACACACGAGAGACATGGGAAATACAAGTATTTCATCAATGTTAGTAAAGTTTACTTTTTCCCCCTACTTAACATGAAAAGGAAAAGTTCTATGTACTGGTAGATTGTTGTTTCCTAAAGATTGAGCACACTGAATCGCTTTTAGAGTACTTGAGTCTAAATGATGGAGAGTAGTGAACTGCCATGGCTTATGGTATTGCTATGTGTGATTAGTGTCTACCCTGATGTGTGAGTCAGCAGGATACACTTCCTGCTTCTCTGACCCAAGTCTTAGAGTGCTCTTTAATGTAGGAGTCTAGGCCAGCCTTCACAGACAGATCAAGCAGCACATGAGGCAAAACCCATTTGATTGATTGGTCGTGAGAATGATTTTAGTTGTGGAAGAGGTAGGATGGCCACATGTTTCAGAGTGCAGAGTATACATTTTAGAGAAGTGCATATTTTATTTTCTTTCTATGCATGTGTGTGAACACACACATGTACATACATATACTTTGAGGTTTATATAAGGGGCTGGGGAGTTTCTGGGCTTCTTTTTCTTTCATTAAGTTTTCTTTTTGCTTTTCAAAATTATCAGTGACAAATTTCTTTTGTCCTCTGTACTTAAGGAATAACTTTAAGAGTACTTCATCTTGTTCTTAGATGTATGGAGTTTGCTCTGCTAGGCTTGGTAAATTCTCCTCCCTATCTATGCGGTGATGTGTGTGTTCTCTGATCTGAGGACCTTTTTCCACTGGGTTGGCTGATTGCATCAGGGAGGCTTTGCTTTTCCTGTGTTCACTACTGGAAAGCTTTCTAAATTTAGTGCATTCTTGCTGCTCTTGTGCCTGTGCTTTCTTAGGGATCTGCTTCTTCCATGCAGTCAGTAGGATTCACAGACGGTCAATCTGAACCCCAGAGCATTCAGCCCTCTTTCCTGTTTGACCCCATAACCTCTCCCCTGTTTGGCAGTGTGCTGGTGTTGACAGTTCTTTTGGTTCAGCCAAAGGTGAAAGATAATTGCTTGTGGAGTAGCAGCTGGGATGGTATGTGTTTCTGCAGCAAGCATCTAACCCCACCCCCAGGCACAACTTTGGATCTGGTGCGGATTTCAAAGCATGTGTTAAACTTTATGTGATACTGATTAAAATAGAGGGCTCCAGGGTGAATTGGCAGCCCCACAGCTGCATCAACCAGATGACATACAGAGAAATGGCTCAGGACAAATGGAGGGCTGCAGTCTGCTTGTCTTAGCGCCATGCAAGTCTGTGGAAGGAAAGGTGATCCTCAAGTGCCTTGATATAGCCCAAGGCACATCTGACTCTTTGGTAGCTCCTTTGTTGTGGTGGTGTTTTTCTTTTCGTTTTCCTTGTCTTTAGAAAGCAACAAGAAGAAAAGCTACTTTCTTGTAAGTAATAATTTGCAATTATTTTTTCCTTTAGTTCTCTGTTAGTGAGAGTCTACACAATAGACTCTGAGACTCTGAGTTTCAATTTGCATGTTGTGGAGCTGAGATCTGTGAAGTTTATTCTAGAAGAATACAAGCTTTCTATGATAGGTTCAGATTTTGGTTCAGGGTGTCTTTTTAGAAAGAATTATGCATCTGTGACATAGGCACAGCTCAACATTTCCTGAAAGTCAACCTAGAAACAGTAGTGGTTTAGATTACTTTTACTGAGAAATCTCTGATTTCATGACAGGTTAAGATAAACAGTTTTTTTTTTTTTTTTTTTTTTTTTTAGAGGGAATATGGCTTTTTGTTTGTTTTTTGTTTTGTTTTTCCCTAGGAAAACAAAAAGGTCAGGAAACTTAGAGGAGTAAGGATGAATATCCTTATCAAAAACTCCAAACCAGGGGCTGGAAAGATGTCTCAGTGATTAAGAAGGCACACAGTTCTTGGCAGAGGAGCCTGAGTTCAGTTCCCGGCACCCATACTGGGCAATTCGCAGCTACCTATAACTTTATCTCTAGGGGGACCTGACACCTCTGTCTCTGAGAGCATTGTACTCATGTGCAATATGTGTGCATGCATGTGCACGTGAATGTACACACACACACACACACACACACACACACAGTCAGTCCTGCAACTTGAGGAATCATTGTAAGATGATCTTATAGGCTGGGCTGCATTTGAAGTAGGAGGTGAGGCTTCAGCAATTCCACAGGCAAAGAAAAGCATCATTGGGTATACAGAGGATCCTCACTGTAGAAACCAAAAGCTTTTATTATTCACAACTTTTACAAAAATCTCTTTTCTAAGTCTTAAGCATAAGGATCCACTCAAACTTCCAGGGAAGATGTTGGTGACTTTGTGTTTCCTGTATCTTTTTGTACCTCAGACTGCTTCTTTTCTTCTACTTCTGTCTTTCCCCTCTGTTCTGGTTTTATGAAATTGGGGCAAGGAAAATGCTGGGAATGGAAAGAGGAAAAGCTAGCCCTTTATATGACATTTTTGAACTTTTATTGAATTTTATACAGCTTCTATTTTACTAAAAAGTGTATTTTTGACATACAAATTTTAAGGTGTGGTTTGGGGTTTGTCGTACGCGCAGGTTTCCTGCCAGCAGGAAATCACGGACAGACACACAGGATCCTTCTGCAGCCATTCTTTATTACATCTTCCAGAGGGCGACCCCCGACACCCCAAAAGCACTGCTTATATATGCCCTGGAGCGGCATGCTCATCTCTCATTAGCTGTTTGCTCAGGAGCGTAATACGCCCGGGATGGCTCGTGACTTGGCGGTCTTTGTCCCTAGGCACATGCGCAGTTTCTCTGTAAACTTGGGAGAGCACCAGATGTCAACGCCATCTGCTGGCTAACACCGCTCACTGCGGCTTCTTACAGGGGTTGAGTGAGTAGATAATCAGCTTTTCTATGTGGATTTGGTTAGATAGGACCTGGACCTGTCCCAGGGTACAAGCAGTGACTTTATGGATCCTAAGATCCCACTTAGCTTCCTCTCCCATAGAATATTCTATATGTAGAGAAAAATATATCTTGAATGCAGTCAGCCACTGAATCATAGCAAATCTACTTCTTTCTAAGGATCATTTTTAAAGAGTGCCATGTGGGTAGTTTACTCAGTAGAAGCTTCAAATACTGTGAGGCAGTTTTAATTAAAGAGAGAGGGAAAGGTACTGTGCGTTTCTTTGTGTAGTGAAGTTTATAAAAGAGAAATAAAATGGAATTTGGGACTTGTCAGTAAACATGACATAGTCTCCTTATTTAACACTTTGACCTCCCTAGCCTGCTGTATGCATGGAGAGTATCCTAGTTCAGTTCCTCTTAGTGTGAAGACAATATGAATGTCTTCACAGTGCCACCTGCCTTCACACATTAACACAGAGCATCCTGATTTTGATTTTATTTTTTCAGCCAGCAAACCTATTTTGAGGATAAGTTGAAAACAACTCATTATGTTATATTGGATGATAGTATTTGCTAAGGAAACAGTGTAGCAGAAAAGTTAATGTTTGCCTTGTAAAGAGTATTACTTCTTTAATACTCCGGCTGAATACTTAAAAAGTACAGGTGCTGGTGTTTTCTAGTGACTATTTCATTGGCTGATGCTCATAATCTGCTCACAAGCTAAATTTTATAACACTTAATGCTTCTTCCTCTTCGGAAGGCAACATCTGATGAGAAATACCCATTTATTAAGTTAATAGACATAGTTTAATAATAATTTTTTGTTTTTCACAGTATCTGATTAGTATAGCAAATTACTAAATAGTATATCGGTATCTTTATCTTCATCTCTTTATATAGATCTATTTCCGTCTCTATTTTTCTACATTTTTACAGCCACCACTCTAGTTATTGGGGGACCACACTGATCTGCACATCTGCTCTATCTAAATCTCTATATATGTCTGTCTTTATATCTTGTTCTACACATATCTGTCTATCTCTCTCTATATATCGCTAGCCTTATCTCCATATGTATATATCCATCTGTATTTCTACATCTCTATATCTGTATCACTGTATCTATCTTGATCTCCATTTCTATCTATGTATATCTATATTTGTGAAATATTTCAAGGCTGGGGGATGGCACAATTGGTAAAGCATTTAGAGGACCTGAGCTTGGATCTCCAGAACTCACTTAAGTTTGGGGGCCTTGTTTTATGGCACTGTGATCCCAATGATGGTGAAATGGGAAGCAGAGACAGCGAGATCCCTGGAAGCCCAGGGGCCAGATAGCCTGGTTTAAGTGCCAATATCCAGGTCAGTAAAAGGCCTGGTTTCAAACCAAATGTGGAGGGCTCCTGAGAACATACACCTGAAGTTGTCCTTTGATCATCGTATGTGTCATGTGTATTTGTACACATGTTAAATGTGTATGCACATGCATGCACATGTATGTGTGCATGGATACACACCCAAAATATTTACAATTTCAGTATCTAAGGTTGTGTGCATTTTACATTTATTTATGAAGTAAAGAAGCAGGGTTGGATGCTTTCCTTATTCTTGGTGCAGTTAGTGTCTTTGAGCTAGCTCTTTTTTACACAGGTAGCTGAGGAATATAGTATCCCATTATTTTGTTGCAGGACTGGAACTGTTTGAAATCATTCCCTTCCTTCCTTCCTTCCTTCCTTCCTTCCTTCCTTCCTTCCTTCTTCCCTTCCTTCCTTCTTCCCTTCCTTCCTTCTTTCTTCCCTCCCTTCCTTCCTTCCTTCCTTCCTTCCTTCCTTCCTTCCTTTCTTCCTCCTTTCCATCCGAAATGCTGCCCCCCTGTTTGTCACCCCTCATAGAGTCCCTCCCACCATTCCCTCTCCCCTTTTCCTCTGAGAGAATGCCCCCTGCCATAATTCCCTAACTCTGGCACACCAAGTCTCTGCAATATTAGGCACATCCTTACCCACTGAGGCAAGACAAGGCAGCCCTGTTAGGGGAATGGATTCCACAGTTAGGCTACTGCTTTAGGGACAGCCACCGCTCTAGTTGATGGGGGACCCACATGGAAACTGAGCTGCACATCTGCTACCTATGTACCCGGGTGTGTGTGTGGGGGGGCTCAGTCTAACCTGTGTATGCTTTTTGGTTGGTGTCTCAGTCTCTGACTACCAGAACTCTAGGTTAGTTGACTGTTGGTCTTCTTGTGGAGTTCCTTTACCCATCAGGGCCTTCAGTCCTTCTTTCATAAGAGTCCCGACCTCTGTTCTATGTTTAGCTATGAGTATCTGCATTTGTTTCAGTCGCTGCTGGGTAGAGCCTCTCAGGACAGTTTGCTAGGCTCCTGTCTGCAAGCGTATTAGAGCGTCCTTAGTAGTGTCAGGGGTCTCAAGTTGGGCCTGTTGTTGTTTGGTTGTTCCTTCAGTCTCTGCTCTATCCGTGTCCCTGCATTTCTTTTAGACAGGACAAATTTTGGGCTGAAAGTTTTGTGGGTAGATTGGTGGCCTTATTCCTCCACTGGGGTCCTGCCTGGCTACAGGAGGTGGCCTCTTCAGAGTCCATGTCTCTACTTGATTATGTCTGCATCTTGACTAAGGTCACCTTCATTGACTCCTGGGAGCTTCTCCATCCTAGGTCTCTGATACTTCCTAGAGATTCCTCCCAGGTCCTCAACTCCAGGCACTTGCAGATTTAGTCTTAGTAATTCTTAAAAGTGACTTATTTTATGGTAGTGTTTTTGAAGTAGATTTGGTTAAGCATCTGTAAATATTTTTAATTTTATTCTTTATATTTCTTTGTTTATAACTTTTCTGAAGTCTTAAGTTAATAGGTAATCAAAGGAGTAGAAACTGTAGAATACTCAGTTCCCTCAATTTCTTAAGGTCCCATCCCTAAACAAGGATGTTATCTTTGTGTTTCATGCTGGAGTGTGAAATTTGCAGGTAAGTTGCCAGGGACAGAAAGTGCATAGGAAATGCTGCTGAGAAGCTAGTCAGCATATATGTTTTGGAACCCACAAGGATGGACTGAAACCATTTCCATTCTTGCTGCCTCTGACCTTGAGGATATGGGAATACTGAAGGAGAAGCTGGCACCCTTATTATGACCCAGGATTTAGGGCAAGGGAAAGAAATTGTATGTCTGTCTGTTGCCTTATACTACAGACTTAGATGGCAGATGAATGTGTCCTCTGGGAGCTGCAGAATGCTTGTTACTATACTGTGCTCTCTAAATCTAGTACAGGAAAGTCTCTTTTATGCACCATTTTTATTAGGAATGTATCGGGAAAGGAATTCTATGAAATAAAGTTCATATAGCCAAGTTGCCATATTGCAATTACATGCCTGTGAATTCAAGACTTTCTAGTTGGGGTTAAAACTTCAGCCTGTGGGTGAAATGTCTGTTTAGAGATTTTTTTTTTTTTTTTTGGTTTTTCCAGACAGGGTTTCTCTGTATAGCCCTGGCTGTCCTGGAACTCACTCTGTAGACCAGGCTGGCCTCGAACTCAGAAATCCATCTGTCTCAGCCTCCCAAGTGCTGGGATTAAAGGCGTGCGCCACCACTGCCCTGCGGGATTTTTGTAGTTAAAAATTTCATGTATGTATGTATGTATGTATGTATGTATGCACGTATGTATTTATTTATTTATTTGTGAGGTAGATCAATGGTTTTGCTACCCTGCCTTTTAAAGTAGAAAGTAACTATGCTGAGCAAAAGTAACTTATTTGGGCAGGCCAGCTTAGAATTTTGTTGCTTAATTAGCTTGAACTTAAGCTTTAATAACCCTCCTTTGTCCTCTTGCTGTAGAGAGTTCCACCTTTATACATGGGTGAGACACACAGCTGGAAGGAGATGCTAAGCAATACTGCACTGAATGTTTCAGGTGTGCATTGGGCAGATTGTCCTTAATTGTCCAAGAATCTCTTCTTCTAAAATGATTTTATTATTTTTAATTATGTGTTTCTGTCTTTGTCTGCTTCTGGGAGGCCTGAGTGAACGGAGACAGAGTTAAGGTGGTGGTGAGCCGACTGGTATGGGTGTTGAGAACCTAACTTGGATCTTTTGCAAGAAGAGTACTTGCTCTTAGCTGCTGAGCCATTTCCCCAGTGTCTCGAAATGGGTTAACAATTCAGGTTGGTGTAAAAAAATACCCAAAGGGCCTTGCCCATCAGATCAAAGCAAGGCACAGAATATTCTGAGGCACATAGTCTATTATTTTTGAATTCTTTGTAGGATTACATTTTTGCTACATATTCTATACCGATTTCTTCTGCCTTATTTCCTCATGTCCCTACTTGTCTTTCATGGTGTCTTTTATTAAATAAATTCCTTGGACTCCAATTTTAGTTTCAGGTCCTGTGTCTGCTGAAACTTAAGACTGTCAACAGCAGTGAAAAGTTTGGACCTAGTCTCTGTACATACTTGGCAATGAAGTGGGTTTTCTAGTGGAGCCAAGACAGTTATACTTACATTAGCGTTCTCTTCCCACCCACAGAAGTTACTACCCCATCCCCTCCCTTTCCTAAAGGGTTCGAGTAGTTGGCCATCTCTTGGGTCTTCTGTGTCAGTCATTTTTGGTGACTTTTAGGAACTAGTCAGATTATTCCAGGAAGGAACCTGTGGGTTTTTCTTGCTTGCCTCCAGCGTCTTAAGGATTCTAAGTGAGAGAAAAGATGAGGAATCTTAGCATTCAGTATGTAACCTTGTGCTCCTTGCCTCAGTTATGCCAGAACAGCCTGTGGTCAAACTCATTTATTTTGTCTTGTCTGTCTGTCTTCTCTGAAGCCTTTTGCAGTGGTAAAAGATTAGGAGCAGTGGTTGCTTGACCACTGTGTGAGGTGGAATCTCAAAGTTGTTTTGATTTGCATTTCCCTGACGACTAAGATGTTAAACATTTCTTTAGGTGCTTCTTGGCCATTAGATATTTCTCAGCTGAGAATCCTTTGTTTAGCTCTGTACCCCATTTTTTTAAAATAGGGTTATTTGGTTCTCTGGAATCTAACTTCTTGAGTTCTTTGTATATATTGGATATTCAACCATGATTCTTTTACTTGTCTGACTTCAAAGACAGAGGCTACCTAAGGAAATCCACTTCTGCAGATTTCAGGCTTCATTTCTGATTGAACTCAAAAGAAAAACTTTGGGCTAGGCTAGAATGTTGAAAACCAGTTAAGTGATTTTCTCTGTCTGGAGAAAATTGGAAAAAGGAATTATTAACCCCAGTAAATGTAGCTGATGGAAATGCTGACAGATGGGCCCTTGCTTGATGCAAGGCAAAGTCAGTTGATATCAGATGTGTCAGAAGAACTGCTCTGTGCACAAGTAGTATCTGGTCAGCCTTGTCACATGCAAATAAACCTTTTACAAATGCTAAGTGATTTCAATAAAAAAACATTTATTCGTCCTTCTTATTAAGCCAGATTCTTGTTTCTGGCTTCCTGTATGTACCCAACAGTTTTTGATTGTCTCAAAAACTAAAACATGTTTTGTGTGGATCAAGCTGCTGAAATGCCTTTAGGCATTGTTTATGAGTCTGCAATCTTTATTTTCAGAGAGAAAGGAATACCTTAATGTTTTCCATATTTCATAAATCTGTCCCATGTTGCAATTCAAAGCTGTGTGTGTTTTTGTTAGAAGGTACTTCTGGTTGTACTTAGAGCAGAAAAGCTGCCTAAGAATGGTAAGGACTGCTTGGGTGTTGGTAGCAGACTCCCTAGAGGAGATTTACTGTTGGTTAAAAGTGCTTTTCATTTTTTTGGCTCAAGAAAGTCAGGGAAGGTACTCTGACAGTCAGGAGTAGTGTAGCCATTCCTTGATGCGTTTGCCTCAGTGAGTTTCCTGTCTGGCTCATCCTTAGAGACCAGCCTGCCCTCTGGGCACACTTGCTAGTTTACCATTTCAGACTCCACTGCTAAGTAGCATAGAGTGTGCCTGTGTGGTGTCAGAGAAGAGGGAAGTTGATTTTTGTCTGCTACAAATGAGACTCTCCCTGGAGATTCAGCAAAAGTAATCTGAGTTGGAGATCAAAGTTTACTATTTTCTTCCTAATATTTCATTTTGAAAAATTTTGAACATATGGAAAAATTGTATGATCAATATGCACATTTATTTACCACCTACATTCTATAATTAACATCTTATAATACTTGCTTTATTTTAGATCAATCCGTCTATCAACCCATTGCATCTTTTTCTATGAATTTCAAAGTAAATTTGAGACATCTGTACACTTTACCTCTAAGCACTTCCGCATGCACAGCATTAGAGCTTAGTATTTGTTTGATCATTTTTTCTTTTAAGATTAAATTGAAAACCACAATATGTACAAATCTGAAGTGAGCTTTTGAGAAACGTATACACCTGCTTAACCTAAACCTATATTAAGACATCGAACTTAAACCATCACTCTGGAAAGTTTTTCTCTACAGTTCTCTTCCCAGAGGCAACTAATGTTCTGATTTCCTCCCGGCATAGATTAGTTCTGCCTGTTATAGAACTTCATATAAATGGAACCCAATGGTTATGTATGCTTTTATATAAGGCTTCTTTCATCCAGCAATAAGATGTTTGAAGGGTATCTTTGTTGCTAGAGGTTTAGTAGTTAAGTACTTAACAGTGAAAAGTAGATTTGCTTGTATGAATTTAACATTTTAAAAACTTCATTCTTCTATTGACCCATACTTGGAATGTTCTGGATTTTGGCCATTTTGAGTACATCTTCTTTCAACATCTATCAAGACTTTTTGTTGGCACATGCTTTATTTCTTGAATAAATATATGCAGAAGTAAAAATCTGAGTCGGAATTCTATGAGATACAGTGGGGTAATTTTACAAAGTGTTTGCAGCATTTTTCTGCTTTTTCAGTTGGTCCCTGGGAGCTTTAGTTGGTCTGCTTTCTTGCCAGTATCATTGCTGTTTTAGTTATTTCAGTGACCTGAGTGCTTTTCTTATGCTTAACTTATTTGGTTTTGTTTTGTTTACTGTGGAAAATGAATGAAAGCTGGAAGAAACCTAAAAAGAAACTTCAATGACTGAAATTGTAAATTTTCTGTTTAATTATCAGATAAGGATGAAGTCAATAGTAAAGGAAACACCATCAGGGCAAATGGAGGAAGGGACATAAGCCTTGACCACAGGAAATCCAGGTTGCAGATACCAGGCTGATTCAGCTTTTACAGCCTTAACCTGGTGCTGAGGATGGATGGGCCTTGGGTCCTCCCTGAGCCATCATTTCCCAGGCTCCAGTATTTGTTTTTTAAGCCTGTCAGTTTGACTGGGATGAGGCAGAGTCTCAGTGTAGTTTTAATTTACATCACAGATGACTAGTAAGGTCAAACATTTTTCTTCATTTGTTTTACTGGGCATTTGTGTTTCATCTCCTGAGAACTGTGTGTTCATTTCATTAGCCCATTTTTTAGATAGAGTTGTTTTTTTGTTCTGTTTTTTGTTTTTCAAGACAGGGTTTCTCTGTGTAACCCTGGCTGTCCTGGAACTCACTCTGTAGACCAGGCTGGCCTTGAACTCAGAAATCTGCCTGCCTCTGCCTCCCAAGTGCTGGGATTAAAGGCGTGCGTCGCCACTGCTCAGTGAGTTGTTTGGTTTTTGTTACTAGACTTTTGAATTTTTTTGTAGATACCAACCCTCTGTCTAATAAATACATATAGCAAAGACTTTCTCCTGTGTTTGTAGGTTGCTTCTTGTTCAACTAGCTGTTTCCTTTGCTATGCAGAAGCCATTTAATTTTATGAAGTTCCCATTTGTCATTTGTTGACATTTCTGAGCAACTATAGGCCTAGTTAGCAGTCCTTATCTGCGTCTCTATTTTGAAGTGGTTTTCCTCTAAAGTTCCAGAGTTACAGTCTTACGGTAAGGTCCTTGATAAAGATGATGATTTTGTATAGGTGAGAGATAGGTATGTGCTTTCATTCTTTTGCACATAAATCCCTAGTTTTTCTAACGCCATTTGTTGAAGAAATATCTTTTCTCTAGCATATATTTTTTGTCAAAAACTGCTTATAGATGCATATGTTTATATCTGAGTCTGCTAGTCAATTCTGTTGGCCTATATGTTTTTGTGCCAATGCATGTTAATTCTCAAAACAGCTACATCCATTGTAGTCCCTGTCACACATCAGCATCCCATGGGCATCATACTGTAACCATTGCATAGTAGTTCTCAATGTTCATAATGCTGTGACCCTGTAAGGTTCCTCATGTTGTGGTGACTCCCATCCATAAAATTATTCTCATTGCTACTTCATAACTAATTTTGCTACTGTTATGAATTGTAATGTAAATATCTGAGTTTTCTAATGGTGCATACCTTGTGTTTGACCATGACTCCTGTCTCCCAACAGGGGTCAAGACACACAGGTTGAGAACTGCTGTCATAGACTGTCATATAAGATTCTTATTTGTCTTTTAAGTCCAAAATACAAAACCTGAGGTATTACATACTTTCAATTTATGATGAGTAAATGAATCTCTTGACAAGAAAGCCATAATGAGTACTTGCTTTCATCTATACTCTGACATATTCCTGAAATTCTAATGTATATACATACAGGATCATTGAATAATGAATGAAAACATTTATCAGGTGGAAAGGGTTAATGTCTAAGATAATATATTTTTGAGCAAATTTATAAAATATAATTTGGGACGTTTAATCATTAAAAACAAAGAAACAAACAATAAGCAAGCAAACATACATCAGTAACACCTAGTTCTATGCTTAAGAATTTAGAAATGTAACTGGGAATATAGTTGGTAAGTAGGCCCCCTCCCAGCCATGCTCATGGACTGCCTAAGACAGCAGTCACAACAGAATTTTAGTTTTCATTTGTTAAAAAGCAATATCAGAACTAAAAATACATCTGTTGGCAGAGGCATGCAACACATAAAATGATAGCACTCAATCCATTCTCTCTATTAGCCATGAAATAACAGGCCTAATTTCAGTACATAAAGTCATTTCTAAACAGGGTATTAAAAAAACCTAGTACAATCTGTCTGAGAAGGCTTTTAATCTTGCTAGCCATGATGACTGGTTAATTCCTAGAATCAAAGTCTTGACCAGAGTCCTTTTTCCCACTAAGAGTTGGGCAGAACACATGGCAAATAAAAAAGGTGCTAGCAAAAGGCCCCTGTGCCACATTAAACACAATGGAAACAACATTTGAAAACAGTAACCCCCCAGCTGGGTAGGAAGCACTATGGTTCCAGCCATCTGCTCCTTTTTCCTAGGATTCCTTTTTCACAAAGGGTTAGAAAGACCTTGATTCCATCCAAGAAATAAAATCGTGGGAGTTGAGAATCACAGTTTAAAGAGGATAAAACTCAGACTGTAGTACTACCTAAAAATGTACAAACATTTTGGGGTGCTCATTGTAACCTCCACTTCATTTTTCCTGTTTTCATTTTTTTTTGATTTTTTGACTGTTTTCATTTTTTAATTACAGTTCCTTCCATGAGAAAACTTAGCAAGAAACTTCTTGAAAGAAAGCATGTTTTAACTGAATTTTTGAAAGGGAAGAAGATTCATTCACTCATAGAATGAGTGATCATTCTTGGTCATAGGGAGTACAAAGGAAGTATTAGGAGAACTATGTATTGAATCAATAAGTTTTCAAAGTTTTCTGGTGACAAAGTAGCTAAGATTCATATTTGAACCTATTTGGTTCTGTCTTAATAAATATAACTAAGAATATCACAACAGAAAAAAAAATCACTCTCACTCTTACATGTAAAGACTAGCTGTGGATGGGCATGGTGGTGTACACCTTTAATGGTGTACATGGGAGGCAGAGGCAGGCAGAGTTTCATGGGCTGCCTGATCCAGCAAGTGAATTCTGGGACAGCCAGGGCTACACACAGAGCCCTTGTCTCCCCTCCTCCCACCAAAGATGAACATTATGAAGCTGTTCTGTGACTTTGAGAAAGTTTCGCATGTACTTATTTTGTATGTGTGTTTGTATATAGGCATATACATGCTGTGTTGGACTGTGGACATCAGAGGATAACCTGTGGGAGTTGCTTTTCCACTGTTGGGTTACAGGGATTGAACTCAGGTGGTCAGGCTTAGTGGCAGGAAACTTTTATCAACAGAGCCATCTGGCTGGTCTTATTCTATGGTATTCCTTTATATACTTGGTCTCGAGATTTCATGTAACTATTGAAAAGTATTTTTTTAAACAAATATTCTTTCTTTCATCAAATACTTAGTATAGTTCTCATGTAATTCTAGTGTTCCATGGAATGACAATTGAAAATCAAAGGAATGTTTTTCTGTTCCCATTTATAACTAGTTTATTGTTCTTAGAAGTTTTCTTTTGTTTGTTTGTTTGTTTGTTTTTTTTTTTTTGGTGGGGAGGGTATCTCTATGTAGCCTTGGTTATCCTGGAATTCACTCTGTATGTAAATTGGGCTGGCCTCAGAGATCTGCCTGCCTCTGTCTCCTGAATGCTGGGATTAAAGGTATACACCCCCAGCACCCTGTCTATTTTTAGAATATTAAACTTTTTTAAAAATGAGCAATCTTATATGGTGTGGTTGAAGTTACTGGAGTAGTAAGAGCTTACATATAATCCACAAGAAGGAGGCACGGGGGGACAGTGAGGGGACACATAGATAGGAGAGACCAGAGACAGAGGCATGCAGAGAAAGAGAATAACAGAGAGAGAGAGAGAGAGAGAGAGAGAGAGAGAGAGACAGAGAGACAGAGGGAGACAGAGAGAGACAGAGAGACAGAGAGGGAGACAGAGAGAGATAGACAGACAGAGAGACAGACAGAGAGACAGAGAGAGACAGAGATAGAGACAGACAGAGAGAGAGATACAGACAGAAAGACAGGAAGACAGAGAGATGTGGAACAAGTGGACTGTGCCACTAGACAGGAGAACTGGTAAGGTTTAGTGAGTCTAAGCCTCCTAAATCTCAGAATTGAGAACTGTAGGAGTGGGACAAACTCCCTACCTAATTCTGTCTGCTCTGGAACACATAACCAGGACACCTCACTGAGAGGACCATGGCAGTCAGTCACTTAGCACAAAAACCTGGAGTTCTCTGTGCTAATGAGGTCTTTAAATAGGCCCCCAGTGAGTGTTCAGTCAACAGGCTTCTCTTCCTGGGCATTCTTTTCTGCAAAAGGCATTTAATCCCCAGATCACCCTGAGTAAGGTGTATACATCCATATCTACCATCAAATAAAGCAGTTAGGACAAGCAAGGGCCTTCTCTTCAGCAAGGATTGCTGCAGGCACCCCAGCGCTGAGCACAGCATAGCCTGGTAGACTGTGAGAAAGTGAGAGACAGAGATAGACTGACAAACACACACACACATGCTGGGTCTAATGTGGGCTTTTGAAACTTCAAAGCCCACTTCCAGTGAAACAGAGCCTCCAATAGGGCCATACCTCCCAATCTTTTCCAAACAATTCCACCAACTAGGGCCTAAGTATTCAGAGAGACCATTCTCATTCAAACCACCACACCCACAACTATAGTTCTTATTCATATTTTGACATTCTAGGTAATGTTTTATGTACTTGCACATAATTTTGGAGACAGATTCTATTTTAGTAGGGGTTCTCTAGAGGAACAGAACTTATAGAACGTCTGCCTGCCTGCCTGCCTGCCTGCCTGCCTGCCTGCCTGTCTGTCTGCCTGCCTGCCTGCCTGCCTGTCTGTCTGTCTGTCTGTCTGTCTGTCTGTCTGTCTGTCTGTCTG
>JADRCD010222272.1:0-23832 GCA_019843815.1 Montemys delectorum | reverse complement strand
CTGTCTGTCTGTCTGTCTGTCTGTCTGTCTGTCTGTCTGTCTGTCTGTCTGATTTATTAGAGCAGCTTACAGGCTGTGGTCCAGCTAGTCCAATAATAGCTGTCTATTAAAAGTCTAAGAATCCATTAATTTGTTCAGTACATGAGGCTGGATGTCTTGTCTGATCTTTATTATATGCTGGAGTCTTGAGGAAGTAGGTTTGAATTCCAGTGAAGGAATAAACCTGTCAACAAGAATGAGAGCAGCAGGTAAAGAGAGAAACAAGGCCTGGCCTGGGGTTTTGAACTCTCAGCGCCTTTCCCTTATAACACAGCTCCTCCAACACATATCAATTCTAACAAGGTCATACCTAGTCCTTCTAATCCTCATACAGCTCTACTCCCTGGTGACTAGGCATTCAAATATATGAGCCTGTGGGCCTGTGGTGGCCATTCTCATTCAAACTATCACAGAGCCCATACTTTCACTATGGTTTGGAACAATTGATAACCCCACAGTTTCAAGAATTGCCTGGCTATGTCTTTGCAACTTTTAAAGAGTAGCATCATCTCCCTGCCTTACGAAGTCTTAGCAGGTATAATTCTAGTAGTGCCTTGCAAATTTTAACAAAATGCACTTACTGAGAGTTCACATAATGCATCAGTCGATTTACCATGTGTATTTATGTACACTTGTTAGTATGTCTGTGTCCTAAATAAAGCAGACTGGTTATGTATTTTAGTGACCAGTCCCCATCAGTATCTTAATGAATGGTGCTTTTCTTTTCTGTCCTTCTGGAAAATGAGTGCCAATATAGAGCCGCACTGCTTTTCTGTCAGGCAATGAAGTCAGGCTACACAGCAGCTTCAGCAGTACTAAGACATTGAAACGGAAACTGATTATTGATACAGATGTCCAGCAAGCCACATCTGTAGGCGTGCACAGCTGAGAGTGCTTCATGGTTTTACCTTGGAGGTTTGAGAGGAGGATAATGCTTTAGGAGCTGTGATAGGCAGATTCCTAAGTTTGAACTAGGTTCACAGGATGCTTGATGATGCATGCTATCAGGGTATCCTTGGCAACTGTGTTAAGGTTCTTGTTTCTCTCCCTCTGTTCCCTCACTTTTTTCTTTGAAATCTACATAATCCTACTGGAATCTAGCAATTCACAGTCAGTAAAAGAGCTCTTGATGTAGGCTTTCAATGGTTGACTGTTCTTACATGAGACATGCTGACAGTTACTAAAGTAGTCAGCTCTCTCATGGATTGCTCATCATCTTATTTTTTTTTTCTGAATTTATGTTTTTAAGAGACTTCATTTTTGCCTCTTAGTGTTTGTAGCTCTCATCTTCCATTTGCCTTCGCCGTTGAGTGCTCCTGAGGGCAGAGTTAAATCTTATTGATGAGATTACTTTAAGCTTACCTGCTATAGTGTTTATTATCAAATTGCAAATCCTCCTTTTCTCAAGCACTTGTGAATTAAACTTACAAATAATATATCGTTGTTTGGCTCATAGGCTTCCCGAAGTAAAGTGTAAAGTCTTTTTAATTCATTTTTTCTATATGAGTACACTGTTGCTGTCTCCAGACACACCAGAAGAAGATGTCAGATTCCATTACAGATGATTGTGAACCACCATGTGGTTGCTGGGAATTGAACTCAGGACCTCTGGAAGAGCAGTCAGTGCTCTAAACTGCTGAGCCATCTCTCTGTCCAAGTGTAGAGTATTTTAAAAACAATCTGGATGAAAGTAGTTAACAAAATTAAGTGTGACATGTAGGCCTGAAGATGGTGGATGTCTGACACTGGAAACAGTGTGGAGAAGGACAGGAAAGGCTCAGTCTTCACCGTTTGAGCAGCTTCTTTACCTTGGTGTTTACTGTCCTGTATCCATTTCCCGTTTCTGTTCAACCAAAGGAAGGGAAGTGTAAGGCTTATATCCTGCCTGTTGATAGTCTCTACAGCTGGAAGTTAAGGCAGTGTGGATTCTGAAACACAGAAGTGTAGTCTAGGAACCAGCAGATTTTTTGTACATTAATAATAATAAGGAAAACAACTTAGGCCTGAGATGTAGCTCAATGGTATAGTGCTTTGGCAGTTCTATTTATCAAATATCCCCTCCCATCCATAAAAGGTCAACTTTTTTTTTTTTTTAAATTGTAAAAAGGAACATATCAGAAGATTTTCAAAGATCTGTAACTCAAATTTTATAGTATTTTCTTATATATAAGAAAGACTCACTAAGTGAGTCTTTGAACTTGGTACTAATTCCATGTTTGTAATAGTATAATGCAATTTAATTTGCTAAAATATAGAAAACAAAAATGTAAACATAAAAGGCTAAAAAATATCTTTTGAAATTTAAAGATAACAACTGAACATTCGTTCATTTTGTCTGATGGAATACATCAGAATCTTCTGAAAAGCCTCACACTAAAAGCTCACCTCCTGTAGAAAGGAACTGTCTGTACAAACCAGGTCAGTTATTTGAATACTTTTTTTGTGGAATTGTTATGCCTCATGGCATACGCAGAGATTTCAAGCAGCTAAATGCTTTAGACAAGCACATCTAACATCAAAAAGAAACAAAAATTTCTCTGTCTACCCTAATACTATTTTAACATACTTACATAGTACTGTCCTGTATGTTTTAATATACCTCCTTCCCCACTGCTCCTCTCCTCTTCTCCCCTCCCCAGAGCCTTTATTAAGGGATCTGACATGATTATGCAAATTTATGAACCATTATTTGAGCACTGTATGTTAGTTTAAAATGATATAGGCTTCCAGAGTTAGGGGGAAAGTCTGTTTTGCAACAAGTCTTATCCTTGAGAATATGTGGGCCATTTTGTGTCTCTCCATCCAGAGTTTCAACCTTTGAAAGGATTTTTTTTTTAAGGTTCCAGTGCCATAAAGCATCTGATGTAGTGAAAAGCACTCTAAATGTCTCTCAAAGTACTCCCTTTTGGATTAAACCATCACAGAAATGTTGTAAACACTCTCAGCCATATTCAAGAGGACAATTTAAACAAACATTGTTTTGCTCTTTTGTCTGGAAAAGTAATTTCTGAAGCTAAGAGTTCAAAACTTTCAGCCCTACACACTATATAGTAAGAAGAAGAAGGGGGAGAAAACATCTTTTAAGCATCAGAAGCAGAATACACAACAGGCTTTGTCTCATTGAACAAAAGAACATACTTTCCTCTTCAATCATTTCCAGCTGTATGATCTGCCTTCATGGGATCAGAAATTAAGAGCATATGGCATCTGGCTACCTGCACAGACTGCATATAAATCTGAAGTCTTCAGTAAGATTAACAGGGTTGATGGTTGAAAGTGGAGAGGGAGTCACTGAATTCCGCTTCTTATACAGAGGCAATAACCCTGGCTTAAGAAGGCAGGAGAAATCATCCTGCCTAATCAGATGTCAGCTGTGTTCCTGGGAAGTGACTCAAATCACAAGACTGTCCCACCCGCTATACAGCTGCAAAGCACACCATCACTGATGATAGAACTGGTTTGGATCCCAAATAAAAAAGGAATCCCTACAAGGAAGGAGGAGGAAAACAGAAAACAGTTCTGCTTTAAACATATTACAAAGGTGTTGGACCAAACAAGCCAGAAACAAAGAAAATCAAAATGACTCATTCTTATCATAGATTTTAGTTCAAGGCTGTCTGTTTTCTTATATGTAAGAAGGAAGCATATCAAATGTTTATAGAGCATTGGTTCTGTGGCTAGTAACTGACAAAACTCTCTAGAAGGGGTGGGACTCTGGGTTTATAAGAATAAGGAAGTGAGCATGATCATTTATAGGAGATGGGGCTTTCTTAATTGTAGAGACCCACTTGAGAGAGATCCCAGGGGTAGTGTGACTGAAGGAAGCTGAGAGCATGTGTGATCTGCTGGGCTAGCAGTTGAGCATAAATCTATGTATCCTCCAGATGTCTGTCTGTGTGAGGCTGCGGACCTTGAGGACCAGGAGTCGTAGGGGTCATTAGACCAGTGGAGGCATGCTCTTAAAAGAGACTTGAGGCCCTATTCCCTTCCTCTCTCTTCCCTGCTTCCTGGATATTGAGATGAGTGCACTTTGTCTGCTACATGCGCCCACCATTGCCATCTGGCTCCCTGATTCGAACCTCCACAGTTCTCTTAGTTAAGATTTTATTGCTGTGATGAAACACCATGACCATGGAACACATTTTATCAAGATTGGCTTACAGTTCAAAGTTTTAGTCTATTGTCATGGTGAGAAGCATGGTGGCACACAGGCAGACATGGGAGCTCCACATCTGGATTGGCAGGCATCAGGAAGAGCATGTGAGTCAGTTTCTGAAACCTCAAAGCCCACCCCCAGTGACACCTTTCTTCCAACAAGGCCACACCTACTCCAACAAGCTCAAACCTAATAGTACCACTCCCTGTGAGCCTATGTGGGCCATTTTCATTCAAAGTACCATAACATCTGTGAACTAAAAGTACCTTTTTTTTCTCCTCAATAAGTGAATTATCTCAGGTATTTCATCTTGGTGATATATAGGACTAATGGAGCAAACTGAGAGGGGGCAGCTCAGACTTCCCGGTGGAATTCACAGGAAGGAATCATAGACACATAAAATTAAATGGATGGCTGGAGAAACTGTTCATGATTAGGGGAACTTGAGTTTGGTCCCCAGCGCTATCACCTGTACCACCTGCAACACTAGCTCAAGGGTATCCAGATATGCCCTTTCCTGGCCTCCACAGGCGTCTGTACTTACACACAGGTACACCCTTCTAACATACATTCATATCTAAAATAAAGTCTTAAAAATAGAAATGTAAAGGCACCTTCAAAGTCAAGACTTTGTCCTTCCTGCCAAAGCAAAAATCTCCTCTGTATTACTTCTAATGAATGAAAGTTGTATGAAAAAAGCCTATTTGCTCCCTTGCAAATACTTTGTTATCTACTACACATCAGAAATTGTGCTATTAGGACCAGGGATATCACTCAATAGACAAAGGCAATTTCCATATAAATCTGTTGACTTGAATATAATCTCTGGATCCACATAAAGCTGTGGAGAGACATCTGATTCTGTAGCACCATCCTCTGACCTCCACATCCACCTCCCATCATGAAGACACATATATAATAAAAAAAATTATGTTGTTGTTATCAGTACAGTTGTGAAGAAAACAGATGTAGTCTCTTCCTAAGGATTTGACTCTTTAGCTGGGGTAAATAGCGAGAACAGAGCAGTTTTAAAGTATTTGAAAACTAAGCATAGTCATCCCTTTGTAACCCCTGTAGACATCAAAACTCATGATAAAAACTCATGATTAAAGTCTCTTGTATGACAGGCATAATTCTTACATACAGTCTATATAAACTCCTGCATAAACTCAGCATCTGTAGATTTCTTAGTATTCTCTACACCATGCAAATGGTATGCAAATAATTACTATATGTTATTGTTTAAGAAAAGAAGCTGTGTATATTCAGAATAGAGTCATTCCTCCTGAAAGAATTTTTTTTCCTGTCAGCCCTGTCAAGTGTCTATAAACAGTAGAAGGGCATGGTTTGTTTTAGGAAGCTTGATTGTAAGCAGTGTATAGCCTGATTAAATTCAAGGGCCGTAGCCAGTATATCACTGTAGAATTACAGGGACAATGTAGCCCACTGTACTTGCTGCCAAGCTACTTAAACCCAAGAAGGTCTATATTTTGTAATGTCTCTTTTATAACCCTGAAATAAAGTTCATCAATCATTCATAACAGTTAAAAATAATCTAATTCCCTATCTGTGGTATAAAGAGAAATAAAATGAAAGTAATTATAACACAATATTTCTGTGTGTGTGTTTTAGCTAAAGTAGAGGTGTGTTCGAGCTTGCTGGACTGTGACCTAATCAGCACCATTACTAAGAAGCATGAATATTAAATTCTGGATCCACATGCACCTCTTTATAAACTTCTAAACCAACTACAAAGTATCATTTTCTCTTAGCTCCTATGGTTACTACTTTTCTGAAAGTCCACTTTACAGTTTCCTGTTACTCACAATTTGGCTTATCCATAATCAGCTGGCATTGGCATGGCTTCATGATCCTCCTGTCATCTCCTCAGGTCAGCAGTACTCTAACTCAGTGTCATTACCCTCCCGTTGTCTTCCATCATCCCAAGAAAAGAAGTGTGGGTATGGTAAGGTATAGTATTGTAAGAGTGAGAGAAAGAAAGAACATTTACCTAACTTTTATTATAGTGCATTGTTATGACATTTTATTTTAAGTTACTGCTTCTTAAACTAATTGTTGTGATTTATTTTTCAGTTGTTTTTTTTTATCTTCACTCCCCCTCTATACACTCCCTATCTATATATATGAAAAGTATGTATAGTCGTATATTGCAAAAAGACATATAGGTCAACACTGGACTGCATTTTGGCAGTGGTCATAAGATTATTGCTGTGGCTCACACAGATGTCTTCTGGGACACCAAATACTTGCAAATGATGTAGGGCTGTCCCCTGTATATCATGTTGTCTACCGTTCTAGCTTGCTGTGAGTAACTGATCATTGTGATAACTAAACTTCTTCAACACATTTCTCAAAGCACACCTCCCCCAACATATAATCTCCATCTTAAGGCATAGTTGCACGCTTGATCTGTTTCTATTGCTCAGTTTAAAAATGAACTTTGAGAGGAAATCTCTGGTGGATTCTAATTTTACATAACCCCACTGTCTTTATTTTATCATTTATGAATAGCAGGAAATGATCCTGATGTTTTGATGTGTCTCAAATCTCTATTTCCCTGCCCCAGTTCCTGGCAGTCAGTAATTTTGTTTTGTTTTTTAACTAGTTTTACTTTTTCTTTAATGTTTCCTTAATATTTGCAGTCACAATTAAATTATAACTAAAATTTCCTACAAGCTCAACTTATATTAATATTAATGTATTTACTATATTTAAAAAAATTTAAATTTATATGTATGAGTGTTTTGTCTGAGTGTATGTCTGTGTACCACATGAATACCTAGTACCAGCAGAGGCCAGAAGAAGGTGTTGGATCCCTTGGAGCTGGAGTTACAGAAGGTTGTGAGGCACTTTGTGAGTGTAGTAAGTAAACACATTTGTTGTCAATGGAGGGGGATTTTTCTCCCTTGGAGTTTGGTTCTTCTTAGCTCTGGTTTGTGGCTTGGAGAGTGGATTAGGCTGTGTGGAGATGGGGAGAAAAAAGGAGAAAAACCAGACATTTACATTCCTGCACTGAGCATGTGGTGGCGATTCTATACTTGCACCTTAATCTGGAACTCGAAGGCCAGCCTTGTAGCTTCTTTCCTTATGTGCAGATTTCTAGTGCATTGAATACAGGCTGGGTGATGCCAGAGTAGGTAAAGGGGGAGGTGTTGATGGATAGACAGGTGAATCTCACTCAGTCTGCTACTGTTTTGTTTTTCCTGTCTAAAGTTTATAGCTGTGTTTCAGTGATAGAGAAGTATGAATGTAGTGGCTTGGCATTGCTATGTGTTTCATACTAGGCATAGAGTTAAGTAGGATCTGTGTGTTGCTTAAGGACTCACAGTGACAGAGTTTGTAGTGTTGCCATGGTTATAATAGAGAATGTGCTGAAAGGCATGTTCCTCCTTGGTGGGCTCGTGTCTGTCCTGTCTTATCCAGTACCATCCTCTTCTCTTTCCTTCCCTCTTCTCTCCCCTCCCCTCCCCAACTAGTACCCTTCCCCCTTCTCCCCAACTAGTACCATTCCCTCTTTTCCCCTCCCCTCCCCTCATTCTCTTCCCTCCCCTCCCTTTCCCTCCCCTCTCAAGGCAGGATCTCTCTGTGTAGCCCTGGCTATCCTAGAATTCACTAAGGTAGACCAGGCTGGTCTCTAACTCCCAAATTCTGGGATTAATGGTGTGTGCTACCACACATGGCCCCATTCTGTACTTTAAAAAATTACTTCAAGAAAGTAGAAAATGACTAATTTTCTTAAGAAACAAAGTACATTCTTAGTACTAATTTATAAATGTCCTTGGAAATAGATATAAGTATTTATTTGTTTTTGTTTGTCTTGAAGTAAAGGAAACTTTTCTTTTTCTTTTTCTTAGATATTTTCTTTATTTACATGTCATATGATTTCTCCTTTCCCAGTTTCCCCTCCAACAAACAAACAAACAAACAAAAACAACAAGAACAAACCCCTGTTGCCTCCCCCTCCCCATGCTTGCCACCCCACCTTCTCCCACTTACTGGCCCTGGCATTCCCCTACACTGGGGCACAGAACCTTCACAGGGCCAAGGAAGGCAACTTTTCTTATGGATTAGAGGTACACAGCAATTGTGGCATAATAAAATAATAGTGAATAATAAAATCTAATGTATGTGTAGGGAAGAAAATAACTATATGTGGTGGTACATACTTACACCAGGCCTTGGGGAATGGAGGCAGGGGAATCTTGAGTTGTGAGTTGACCTGGACTATACTGGAGGTTGTTATCTAAGATTAGAAGAAAAGCAAACAAAACAAAACATCAGTGGGTGGAGGAGGGAGATGAAAAGAGAATATGAGTATACACATTTATAAGTGATTATTTTTATTTATTTCGCAGGCCTTTTGTCTCTGGCCAGTTTGCCTTCTAACAGTTAAGTAGCCAGTTTTGTGGAGGGCCAGTCTCATGATGGCAAAGCCATAGAAGGAGGGACACTGTGATTGCAGAGTCCTTGCTCTTTCTCAGGTCTGCTCTAACACTGGAAAAACAACCTGACTGCATATGTCAGTTGCTGCTAAGACAAGAACAGTGGCATCTTTGCCACTGAGAGATTTCATCTTTGGCCTTGTTAATGATTGGGCTTTTTGTACTTGACAATTTTCTGCTCTCATTACTATATTATATTCGGTTGCTTCTCTCTTTCTTTCTGCTCCAGTTCAGAGTCTATTGATCTTGTGAAGGTCAAAGGTGTAACTATCCGTCTTTTAAAGGATTTTTTTTTCTCTCATCTACAGTGTAGTTTTATGCATAGATGGATAGTAACCCATTCTTTGTAATTTATTTCCAACTTCTGTTGTTTAAATTAAATTATACAGTATTTCCTCAAATTATGAGACAGACATATAAGGGATAAAATCTAGGCAAAAGAAAATAAAGAATAAATGGCATATAATGTGTTACGCTGCCACTGATGCTGCGTTGGTGAGTGTGCTTGTGATTCGTTGTAAGGAAGCCCTTCGGTTCTCTAGTACACTGTGAACAGTTTCTATGGAAAGAAATGCTCATCACTAATTATGAGAGTAAGTATTCACTGGGAACTCTCAGGACAGATCCTTGAAGCTAGTTAATGGCTGCATTCTAGAAAATCATCACAGAAATATCATTTTTTCCTGCTCAACTGTCTGTCAGTGTGACCTCTGGTCTATGGGACTGTGTTTTGGGTATTGTAGTCACAGTCTGTTCAGTAGGAGGATGGTTTCAAACCATCTACTCTGAAGGGGAAAGGCTTAGTATTGAACAGTTATAGTAGCATAGCCTATTGTGGACTGAAGAACAAAATAGGTAGCAGACAATATAGTGACATGCACATATGATCACATGTGTACACATGGTAGTGTGGGAATAGGCCACTCAGGGTGGTGCTTTTATGCATTTTTAGACTTCATTGTGTTGAACATCCTTTATTAAAGAGGATTTTGGGTTTTATCAATAATGAATGAATGTGGCTGTTTATTCACATTGTTTGTAGCCTTTGGCTTTATTTGTTTATTTGTTATTGTTATTATTGAAATAGGTTTTATTGTGTAACCTGGCTAGCCTGGAACTTGCTATATAGAGTGGGCTGTTTAGTCTCTCTCATGGAGATCTGCCTGCCTTTGTCTCTGCTTGAATTAAAGGGGGAGGAGAAACTTTTTTTTATTAGATATTTTCATTATTTACATTTCAAATGTCATCCCCTTTCCTGGTTTCCCCTCCAAAATCCCCTATCCCATCCCTCCTCCCCTTCCTCACCAACCCAACCACTCTTGCTTCCCTGTTCTGGCATTCCCCTACACTGGGACATCAAGCCTTCACAAGACCAACAGTCTCTCCTCCCACTGATGTCTGATAAGGCCATCCTCAGCTACATATGCAGCTGGAGCCATAGGTCCCTCCATCTGTACTCCTTTGTTGATGGCTTAGTCCCTGGGAGTTCTGGGGGGTCTGGTTGGTTCCTATTGTTCTTCCTCCTATGGAGCTGCAAACCCCTTCAGCTCCTTCAGTCCTATCTCTAGCTCCTCCGTGAAGTACCCTCAGTCCAATTGTTGGCTGCAAGCATCCACCTCTGTATTTGTCAGGCACTGGCAGAGCCTCTCAGGAGACAGCTATATCAGGCTCCTGTCAGCAAGCATTTATTGGCATCCACAGTAGTGTCTGGATTTGGTAACTGTATATGGGATAGATCCCCAGGTCAGGAAGTCTCTGGATGGCCTTTCTTTCATTCTCTGCTCCACACTTTGTCTCTGTAGCTCCTCTCATGGATATTTTGTTCCTCCTTCTAAGAAGAACTGAAGTATCCATAGTTTGGTCTTCCTTCTTCTTGAGCTTCATGTGGTCTGTGGATTGTGTCTTGGGTATTACAAGCTTTTGGGCTAATATCCACTAATCAGTGAGTGTATACCACATGAGTTCTTTTGTGATTGGGTTACCTCACTTAGGATGATATTTTCTAGTTCTATCCATTTGCCTAAGAATTTCATGAATTCATTGTTTTTAATAACTGAGTAGTACTCCATTGTGTAAATGCACCACATTTTCTGTATCCATTCCTCTGTTGAGGGATATCTGGGTTGTTTCCAGTTTCTGGCTATTATAAATATGGCTGCTGTGAACATAGTGGAGCATGTGTCCTTATTACATGCTCGTGCATATTCTGGGTATATGCCCAGGAGTGGTATAGCTGGGTCCTCTGGTAGTACTATGTCCAATTTCTGGAGGAACTGCCAAACTGATTTCCAGAGTGGTTGTACCAGCTTACAATCCCACCAACAGTGGAGGAATGTTCTTCTTTCTCCACATCCTCACCAGCATCTGCTGTCACCTGAGTTTTTGATCTGAGCCATTCTAACTGGTATAAGGTAGAATCTCAGGAATATTTTGCTTTGCATTTCCCCGATGACTAAGGATATTGAACATGTCTTTAGGTACTTCTCAGTCATTCTGTATTTGTCAGTTGAGAATTCTTTGTTTAGCTCTGTACCCAATTTTTTAATAGAGTTATTTGGTTCTCCAAAGTCTAACTTCTTAAGTTCTTTGTATATGTTGGATACTAGCCCTCTTTCAGATGTAAGGTTGGTAAAATTACAAAGCTTCTGTAAGGCAAAGGACACTGTCAATAGGATAAAACGGTGACCAACAGATTTTGGGGAAAGCTCTTAAGTTGCACCTTCTTCTTTTTCTTTTATTAATGAAAAGGAGAAGTGGATATCTAACTGTTTCAATTTCTAATTTTGTGATTATTTTATTTTTGTGTATTGCTTTTCATTGTCCCTTATATTGATATGTAGAGGTTTTAGTTTTATGTAATAAAACCCTTTGATTCCTTTTTAATTTTGTTTTTGTTTAAAATCATCTCTGTTTTAAGCTTAGATGTTATTCTCTTTTATTTTCTTACATCATGATTGTTTTAGTATGAGAAGTCCTTTTCCTGCTCTCAGAAATGATTCTCTTGAATATGGAATTCTTGTGATATACATTTTTTTCTTTAAAATGTATTCTGCCTCATTGCCTTATGGTACAAGTTGATTTTGTGGTTGCTTTTTCCTTTTAATTTGCCTTTTAAAAACAAAAATTAATAAAATTAGTAAAGAAAAACCTTGAAAATCTGAAAAAATCTGTTTGTAGTTATTCTTTGTATGTTGTAAAATTTGATTTTCATATTGTGTAGCTGTTGACACAAATGATCATGGTTGAACGTACTCAGAACATTTGTATAGAAAGATTACTAAAGTGCACTTGAACTGATTTTTGATTCAGTGTTTCTGAATAGTTAATGTGTAACCACACATTAGGTGTAGGTGTATGGTTGATGTGAGAGGACTGTGTAGGTGCATTTCAACTTGCTTCTACCTACACCACTAGTTTAAAAAAAAAACATATTTAAAAGTACAAAGAATGAGTTAATTCCTTACTAGTATTTATGTGTGGTGTTGTTTCAAATACATTCCACTTTTTTTCCCCAGAAAGTTTTTAAGAATATGTGGAGTGTAAACTCAAGAATATGTTTTCTACCTAACAGTCTGACAAAAGACAGTTGGGAAAGAGGAAAAGAAAGAGTTTAGTTGCTGTTGGCTGTTGGCGGGATGTAACTTGGGACAACCATTATGGGAAGTACAGTGGAGGGTCCTCGAAAATGAAAATGTGATTTCAGTACTCTCCACTTCTAGATATTTTAATAAAACTATGATTCTGTATTCTGTGATCTGTAATTCTACTTCTTGGTATATATTTCAAGGAAGTGAGTGATTTATGTCTGAAAGACATATGTATAATAATGTTACTGCAGTATTAGTCAAGAGAGTCGAGATATGGACTCAACCTAAGTGAATACTAAGGGATGAATCCATAAAGAAAATATGATGCACACACTAAGTCACATCCACTCCCAATACTTACACATAGCACACACACACACACACACACACACTACACACACACACACACAAAATACACACACACACATACACATACACACACACATGCACACACACCCCTACTATATTGTGGTATATCATTCAACTTTTTTCTTGATTTTCCATTAATTTTTTTACATCACTAGTTTCTTACTTAATGATTTAAAGTATAAGTTAGAAGAACAGCCTGTACTTTGAGGTTGATAATGGTTCTATGGTTGTTGGATAGTTTTGTTTCTTTCTTGAATAAATATAGTTATTGTATTGAAAAAACTGGGAGACCAATTACTTAACCATAGGATTTAGGTTTATATACAGTCAGATAACCACATTGTTGGATTAGAGAACTAATACTCTACAGGACACATATTAGTTGTAAGATTATGTGAACCCAGTGACGTCTTAAAAGATTTTTCTGTGCCTAAGAAGAATTCATTATGGAATCTAAGTCCCAGCATATTAAATGAAGATGGTATGGTCCATCATTATCAGTATTCAGCCATTAGTGAAATTCACTTTAGTGCAGGGAAGTATGGAGTGAGGTATACTAGCAAAGCATTATCTTAACTTGTTGGATAATATTGTGTACAGTACAAGAGTATAAAAAACAATTTCAATGAATAAGATAGATATGTGAGTGCTAAAAATACACAAAATTCACCAAAAATAATGACATCTAAAACACAAGTTAGAGTGGGGTGGTGAGGGGTAAACATGAACAAAGTACACCAATGTGGATGGATGAGTGTGATAATAAAACTCATTGTCTTCTCACTAACTAAAACTTAAATTGCAGGGGTTTCTGGCACCTTAGTGTGGTTCAGGACAACTAAGTTGCCAGTTTTGGTTCAAACTTGGGGAGTCTAACCCTGAGTAGTTTATTTTAGCACAGTTTGGTGAAAACTTTGCTGGTGATAGTTAACTCAATCCTGTGTACACAATGAAGTATACCAAAAAAAAAAAAAAAAAAAACCAAACAAACAAAAAACTCAAAACAACCAAAAAACCTCCTTGAATAACAAAGTAAGCTAAATAAAGATCTGATGTAAAATACTTTGTAAAGTACTTGTTACACCTTCCATGAAGATGGGTTCTATAGATGGACTAAGAAAAACAAGCTTACCTGCGGAAGGGTCTGGTGTTATTAACCATGTCTGTTCTCAACTGTCTGGGCAGATGACAGGTTATGCATTCCTTCCTTTGAAACAACAAACCTGTGAGTTTAACTTTCCAGGTTCCCCTGGTGCTTATCAGTGAGCACAAGAACCTTCATGACTCCTGAATCCATAAGACAAAAAAGAGAGCCTGATACAAGAACACTGACAAGGGCATCTACTCCAGCCCACGTCTATGTCTCCTGATGCCTGTGCACAAAGAGACTAAAGGAAGAGCAGCCAGTTGCATGTATGGTTTCAGTGAAGATCACAGTGAGATACATTTTGGAGGATCATACTTGAAAAGTGACTAGAATTCACTTAGCAGAGGAAGTTTAGTCAGATTAGCTGAGTAATGGCATGGACTTTTTTTTTTGTATCCATTTGTGATTTGGTGCTGAGATATTAAAATATATAAAGTAACAAGTTACAGTAATGACAGAACAATAAACTAGAGCAGGGAGTTCATAACCTCTAGTATATATGAGAAGTTGACATATGATAAACGCTGCTTTTTTAAATAAGGAACAGAAAGAATAAAGAGTTTGGTGATGTAAACTGCATTAAAGAAAAACATAAGAACACATCATTGTCAACCCAGTAGGCAGTATGATTCATTGTTTCTTAATCTTGGGGCCAGTAGAGATCCCAAAGAAAAGTGTAACTGGAGAAGTTTGGTTATTTTGTTATAAGAGTTAAAAACTGGCCAGGTAGAGTAGTGTAGACCTTTGATTCTAGCTCTGGGTAGGTAGAGGCAAGCTGATATCTTTTAGTGCCAGGACATTCTGATCTACAAATAGAGTTCTAGAACAGCCAGAGTGGTTACACAGAGAAAACCTGTTTTGAAAAAACAAACCAAAAAATGAGTATGTCAGTGGGGAACTGCAGACAAAGACAAGTAGGAGATGCTGCAGTGCATCTCTTAGAATAACCGATGCCTGTAGAACTAACAACTAACAAGGTTGGTGGGGAGGTACAGCGACCAGGCTTACCATGTTAACACAGAAGTTATAGACTCTGTAAATGACAGAGTGGCATTTCCTTCATAGCTAAACACAAGGTTGCTTCAGTAGTCCTCAAGTTGAGAACTAAAGTCCAAACACAAGTCTAGACAGGAATGTTCAGAGCCACTCTGTATATAATTTTCAGATATTGAAAACAATCAAGATGCCATTCATCAAGAATACATATGAATGAATTGTGATAGCTATTCAGGGAAACATGATGTAGTTGTAAAAAGAGATGAAAAGATCGACCCAGGAAAAACATGGAGGAATCCTAAATGTATATTCCTAAGAGAAAGAAGTCAGTCTTCGAAGGGTCCATAGGTCTGATTTCAACCATATGGACATTCTGAATGATGAAGAACTATAGTGACAGTACAAAGATTCCCAGGAGGCTTGAGAAAGACCCTAGTGGTTACTTTTGGAGAGGACCTGAGTTCAGATCCCAACACCAACATCAAGCAGTTATTAACTGCCTATAATTCCACCTCAGGGAAGCTGACTCCTTCCTTAGCAGCCGTCTATACGTACATACTGACACAAGTACTCGTAAAAATAAAACTGTAACAATTAAGAGGTCTTTAATTATTTTTTCTTTTTTTGAATTAAATTAAGTCTTATTGCATTATGATGAGAAAAGATAAATAATTTTAGTTTATCTGAATTTGTTAACATTTAAAAACATATTTTAAGTAAATAGAATTACATCACATTCATGTTTCCCTTTTGTACTCCAACTCCTCCCCAGGGACTCCCTCTTCAACATCTACAATATCTTTGTTTTTTTATTTTGTCATATTCTTTAAAATTTATAAAATATTATAACAATAAAAATGAGTAGTATAAAAGTTCTTTGATATAAAACCATCAATTAAACAGTCTTATGTAGATGCTTGTCTGCAGCAATACTGAAAATACATATGTTTTTCTCAATATAAATTTTGAATAACTCCAAACAAATTAGCTGCATATTTTAAAATAATATATCACTACTAGTTTTTTTTAAATGAACATAAATATATAAAGTCTTTTTGTTGTTTTGTTTTGTTTTTAGTAGAGTTTAAAATCCCAGCTCTTACTGTATTACAAGCCCAAAATAAGAACAATTTTTAGACATTGGAGTTCATTGTAATAAGACTGTACTTCAATGCCCCTCACATCACCAAAGGATTTAACCTCCTTAGTAGCTAAGCTAAGAATTGACAGTTGTGCTGTGTCAAGGAGTGAATTGTAGGCACGATTTTGGATATAGATTTCCAGCTATGGTCTAAGCTATTTGACTTGAGTGATTGTCTTCATTCTCAGCCCACAGAGAACAGGTTACATTCATTTAAGAAATGGTGTGTGTATTAAGATGGTCTATCCTTGACCATTCACCAACTGTTTCAATGAAGAATAGTTCTGCTTAGAGGGTGGCACAGACATTAGGTGAGGGTAAGAATCTGGTTCATTGGTTGTGATAATTTGGAAAAGCATTCATCTCAGAGAAAGAGTAACTTACAAAGTTCTCTTCTTCAAACTTGATACAATAGTTACAAAAATCAAGCAAAGCATTCAGTCTCATTATTTGTTGTTCTCTTATAAGCCACCTCCCAAGTTAATTGTTTATGTTTCTATTGGCTGTGTAAATAATTTTGAAATATGTAAGCTGTTCTGAAAACCATCGTATAGTATAAAAACACCAAATAAACAATCCTACTAATAGAGAGGCAGAGATAGGAGAAGCATGGTTTCAAGACATTATGTGGTACCCAGCAAGACACTGTCAGGTACAAACAAGCAGAAAGTGTATATGGATTGTACAATATTGGACCTATTTCTCCAATTACCAAATTAGAGAGACTACCAGATGATAGATAACAAATTTTCAATTCCTCATACTTTTGAATTTGAATTGATTAGGATAAGTTGGTAATATTAATTTTCATATTAAGAGATATTAAGAAAAACTAACCTGTTATTTTTGTTGTTAGAGGTGGAATTAGGTTTGTGTGGGTTTGTTGAAAGATTACTTTCTTGCTTCTTCTAGGGTGTAGTTTTGCTCCTTATGTTGGTGTGTTCCCTCTATTATCCTTTGTAGCGCTAGATTTGTGGAAATATATTGTGTAAATTTGGTTTTGTCATGGAATATCTTGTTTTCTCCATCTATGGTAATTGAGAGTTTTGCTGAGTATAGTAGCCTGGGCTGGCATTTGTGTTCTTGTAGGGTCTGTATGACATCTACCCAAGATCTTCTAGCTTTCATAGTCTCTGGTGAGAAGTCTGGTGTAATTCTGATAGGCCTGCCTTTATATGTTACTTGACCTTTTTCCCTTACTGCTTTTAAAATTTCCTTCTTTGTTTAGTGCATTTGGTGTTTTGATTATTATGTGATGGGAGGAATTTCTTTTCAGGTCCAGTCTATTTGGAGTTCTGTAGGCTTCTTGTATGCTCATGGACATCACTTTCTTTAGGTTAGGGACGTTTTCTTCTATAATTTTGTTGAAGATATTTACTGGCCCTTTAAGTTAGGAGTCTTCACTCTCTTCTATACCTATTATCCTTAGGTTTGGTCTTCTCATTGTGTCCTGGATTTCCTGGATGTTTTGGCTTAGGACCTTTTTGCTTTTTGCATTTTCTTTGACTGTTGTGTCAATGTTTTCTATGGTATATTCGGCCCCTGAGATTTTCTCTTCTATCTCTTGTATTCTGTTGGTCATGCTTGCATCTATGACTCCTGATCTCTTTCCTAGGTTTTCTATCTCCATGGTTGTCTCCCTTTCTGATTTCTTTATTGTTTCTTTTTCTTTATTGTTTTTAGATTCTGGATGGTTTTGCTCATCTCCTTCACCTATTTGTGTTTTCCTGTAGTTCTTTAAGGGATTTTTGTGTTTCCTCTTGAAGGGCTTCTAGCTGTTTACCTGTGTTCTCCTGTATTTCTTTGAGGGAGTTATTTATGTCCTTCTTAAAGTCCTGTATGATCATCATAAGAAGTGATTTTATATCAGAATCTTGCTTTTCTGGTGTGATGGTGTGTCCAGGACTTGGTATGGTGGGAGAATTGGGTTCTGATGATGCCAGGTAACCTTGGTTTCTGTTGCTTATGTTCTTAAGCTTGCCTCCCACCATCTGATTATCTCTAGTGCTACCTGCCCTGGCTAAATCTGACTGGGGCCTGTCCTTCCTGTGATCCTGGTTGTGTCAGAACTCCTCAGAGTCAAGCTGTCTGTGTGATCATGTGATTCTGGGATCCTGTGATCCTGGGCTAATTAGAATGCTTGGGAGTACAGCTTTCTCTGGGAATTATAAGACTTGCTGCAGAGTTTGCACCCAAGGTCTGCACAGGGCATCAGCCTAGACAGACCAGAAAGAACCAGTGCCACTGATCTTGTGGAGTTCCTGTGTGCCTGAGTCCCGCTGGTCCCAGTTATTCCCAGTGTTGGGACAGATGTTGTGTCCTCCTCACCTTTGATCCTCTGATCCTGGGTATGTTAGAGCGCTTGGGAGTGAAGCTTCCTCTGAGTGTTGTGGTACTGGCTGTAGAATTTGAGCCCAAGGTCTGCTTAGGGCATCGGTCCAAACAGACTGGAAGCAACCGGTGTCACTGGGGCAGTGGAGTTCCAGCGTGCCTGGGTTCTGCAGCGAGATCTTTAATTCTTAATGTAAAATCTAGACTTACACCTTTGCTATTCATTAAGTTTTCAGTTGTCTTCTTTCCAGGTGTTCATTGGTTTTATAGTGGTTTGAGTTAAATGTGTTTTAGTTCCCTAGCTGTTTGAATTTTTTAAAAAAATACTTCCATTAATTTTTGAGATAAATACATGATAACCCCTCCCTTTCCTTACCCCAAACCCTTCCATATACCCCTCCCTACTCTCTTTCAAACTTATTGCCTTTATTTATACTAATTGTTATTATTTACATATATGTATGTACATACATATCCCTAAATACAAAGGTAGACCTCACTCAGTCTGTATGTTATTACTTATATGTATGTTTTTAGGGCTGACCATTTGGAAATGTATAACTATTGGTATGCTCTTTCTTGGGGAAGACTATTTTTCCTACACTCTGCATTTCTTAGTTGTCTGTCATGCTTTGAGTAGGGTTGAGGTCTCTTGGGCTTTCCTCTGTCCTTTTTAGCATGTTTATTGTTGTTGTCTTTGTTTTGCTCTCTGGCTCGTAACCACTTTTCCACTTGCTCTTCAGCAATAATGTGTGAGCCTCAGCAGTGGGAGTTCTATCCATGGGGCCTGGAATCTACAACTCTGCAGCTTAATTAGATATGGCTTTTCTGTAATGCTCTCCATCAGTTGCAAAGAGAAGTTTCCTTGATGAAGGGTGAGGGCTGAACTTACCAACCTAGGCCCTTGATAAGGATCGTGTCTGAGTATTTCCCCCTCATTCGGTGTAAGTTCGGTCTTCTTCATTCATGGCTGATCTGGTTCATTCTTGCTAACTTGAATATAAATCTTATTTCCTTGAGGACTCTTTTCTAAGTCTCTGAGTATCCACTTAGAACTCTATATGTTTTATTTCATTTGTCTTTAAGTTATGTTGTTCATTTAACTATATACCTGGAGCAGGCATGTCCAGTCTTTTGACATTGTGATACAATGGTATTATCTACAAAGCTTATGCTTCAGAGCCACACATTTGAGTTATAAAACCAAAACCAAAACCTTCATGATATTCTAAGTAAGTTTACTTATTTTTGTTGGGATATATTCTTGGGTATTCTGGGGTGTATGTTGGCTGCAGGGTGGGCATACTTACTGAAGGGTACGGAGTAATATCTGGCCTAGTGGTAGCTTCAGAAAAACCAACGCTGCTGAGAGTTAAATAGTGAATAGTTAAGGAATGAGAGGAAAGGACATGAACGTGGAATGTGGTGCCCTTTTGTGTGGCTTAAGTGTAGCTCATGTGACCTGTTCTTATACTACAGCTCCCTTTAGGTCTTTGTTCTGCCTCTAGAACTTTGAAGGATTTCTGTAATATTATTCACCCTGGTGATTAGGGACCTAGAAAGTAGAGCTAGTGAGCCAGTTAACAGAGTTGAGAAGATTATGAGAGTCACCTTTAAGGTAACAGGATGATCTAACAACTAGTTTAAGTATATATGGATGCAGCTAATTTTTGAAGAATATTAATTATTTTCCATCATTGAATGGGGAGATGTAATCCTGTTAATTCTGCAGCAGAATTTAGAGTCCATTTGGAGAAATGGAGAAATCTTCATGACTGCAAAAAATTCTACAGTTGTTTATGAAGCAAGGCAATAGGAAATGCTGATTTTTTTTGTTTGTTTTAATATAGGAAGATGATGTCAACCTTCCTGGGAAAATGGTTTCTGCTTTGTAAGTTGAAAAATATGAAGACAACCGATAAAGGCAATTTCTGATACCTGTTTTGTAGCTGTAGGGTCTCAGTTACGCAGGATATAAAGTACAGTTTCTCCTCCAGAGAAACCACTCAGAATTGCACATGGCGATGAAGCATGCTTGTCAGCTGATTTCAGCATTGTCCTCTCCAATTAAAAAAAATGCTAATGCATGGAGAAAATACCAATGTCAGGGTCTGCGATGTTCATAATCAGTATACCCAGAGCTATTTTCGGTGTAATGTGAGCCTTCCAGTTGTTGACTTGAATGAGCTGTGTATATCCTACACAATCAGCAGAATGTTCGCCTTCACTTTCTGCGCAGCTGCTGGAGACACACTTAATTAATACTGAAGCAATTATCTTGACAAGTAAATCAAACTCAATTAGTTCTCAATTAGAATGCTTAACATTTTCTCAAATACTGTGTGGCTACCAGATGGCTACGCTTGTTTTTGTAGCCTCCTACCTTTCTTTAGAAGGTTTACTTTCCTGCTACTGTGTGTATTGTTTATAGTCACGCAACTTTGGTTTTTTTTTTTAAGTTTTTGAATAAATGATTAAAATTTAATACATTCTTTTTTAATTCTCTTGCTTGGATGTATGGATTTACTTTATAGTGCTCTGGGAAAATTATAATCACATTTTTAAAATGAATAAATTCCAGAATATAAAGCATGCATCATTGTGGAGGAGACTTTCTGAAGGTATTGTGATCATTCCCTAAGAGGCTAGCTGGATTCCTTCTAGATCTGTATGTTTTTGTGCTATCTAGAAGCATACCTCTCTGTAGGTTTTATGGCAGTAAAGAAAACTGCCATTTGTTCTAATTTAGAAAACACTGTTATATCTGAGCATACTTAGAGTAACAGTGTCTTCAAAGGTTTTCTTTGTAATTGTCTTTTCAAAAGACAACTATATTATTATCAATTAAGTTCTCCATTGCCTCTACTCAGTCTTAAATTAAATTTACTGCATTTTACTTGGTTGTTATCTTAAAGAAAAGGGAAGAATATATTAAATTAGGGATTATTTCTGCAAGCTTTGCATTCACACTATATGAATTTTGAGTCTTGGCTGTATAGTTTTCTTACAGACTCTGAGTGTGGACTGTAACTCCATAAGCTACAAGTTTAAGATAACTCTAGTCTTAGCAGGGCGGTGGTGGCACACGCCTTTAATCCCAGCATTTGGGAGGCAGAGGCAGGTGGATTTCTGAGTTCGAGGCCAGCTTGGTCTACAGAGTGAGTTCCAAGACAGCCAGGACTACACAGAGAAACCCTGTCTCGAAATACAAAAAAAAAAAAAAAAAAAGATAACTAACTCTAGTCTTATTAGGTGATAGATTAAAACACATGGAAAGTTACTTAATGTAACTCTCAGCAGTATGAGCACTCAGATTTTGCTTGTATTTTTGTTACCATTCATTTGCTCAGTTTTAAGTGGTTTGCTTTGTCCACTTTTTCAATGACTCTTTTGGTTAATACATTTTCATTAAACTGAATCCTGAAATTTCCTGATGCCTTATTTTATTGTCTGGCATATAGCTGATGACACAGTTTCCTACGCTATTTCCGTGTTATCTCTTCCTCATGCTTACCAGTATCTCCTTACTTTTATTTACTTTAAAATTCTGTGTTTCTGTGTATTTGTATGTACATATGTGTGCAGGTACTGGTGGGATCAGATCCCCTGGAGCTAGAGTTCCAGAAGGTTGTAAGTTGCCCACTATAGTTGCTGGGAACTGAATTTAGGTTCTCTGTAAGAGCAGCAAGTGCTCTTAAGGGTAAGGTCATCTCCAGCCCCTCCCCCTTGCTTCTAGTTTAGTCAACCTTCTATGCATTTTCCAAATGCTCTATGTCAGGTCCTGTGCCAGAGATTGTGCCTAATTATTAGACTTTAGGGTTTGTGGATGCATGCAATGTCTATCACCTATTATTTGTCTTTAACTTTTATCTTGAAAGATTATAAATCAGTAAAATGTTGCAAAGAAAATATAGAGAGGTTCTTTATACTCCAGTTTCCTCCTGGGACTTATTTCCATAGTTACAGAGCAATATAAAGACCAGGAGACCTACACTGGTACTGTGTGCACAGTTTCTGTTGAGGAGTGTTTACACTGCTGTAGTCTGCTGTGGAGAAGTTCAGTTGTAATCATGAAGAATACCCTGATGCTACTGCCTGTTCCCTACTTCACTAACTTGTTCCTGTTTTTAATCTTGTATCAAAAGACTTTTGGACATTGACATATGTTTTTCTTGCTTTTGAGATAACCAAATTGTTAAAGAATATGTGATTCATTTCTCTTTACTGTTGAATAATATTTCATGTTGTATATGAACATTTTATTTATTAACTCAGGCTTTTTGATTGTTTCTCAATTTTGACTATTAGAAGTAAGCTATGAATGAGCATGAGATACTTGTATTTTCTTTTTTTTTTCTTTTTTCTTTCTTTTTTTTTTTGAGACAGGGTTTCTCTATATAGCTCTAGCTGTCCTGGAACTCACTCTGTAGACCAGGCTGGCCTCGAACTCAGAAATCCACCTGCCTCTGCCTCCCAAGTGCTGGGATTAAAGGCGTGGGCCACCACCGCCTGGCAGATACTTGTATTTTCATATTTTGGGAACCAATGGGCAGAGTGCAAATTCAGATTGCATATATGTTATGTCTTCTAATCATAAAACTCTGTGGGTCTGTTTCCTACACCACTTGACTTTTGCATGTCCTTTTATATTGTAGCCATTAAAATCGTTATACTGTTGCATGCCTTTTATGGACATGATGGTCTGTAGGAGTGGCCTCTTCACTAACTGGCCTGCCATGTCTTTACTTTCAATTATGTTGCTAACCTTTTGTATGTTGAATTTCAAGAGCTTCACTGTGCATTCTAAACATGAGTGCTGGTTAGAGATGTGACTACAAATCTCCAACGCTGTAACTTTCTTTTCTTCTTCTTCTTCTTCTTTTTTTTTTTTTTTTAAACATTGATTTGGGTGTGTGAGAGAGAGAGAGAGGAAGAGAAGGAGAGGGAGAGAGATGGGAGGAGTAGACAGAGACAGGCACAGAGAGAGGAAACATGGACATCCAGAGGTCAGTTTATGGTTGTTCATTCTTTTCTACCATGTTTGTCCTGGGATGGAAGATGGAAGTCAGGTAGTCAGATTTGGTGACAAGTGCCTTTACCCACTGGTCTTGCTGCTCTCAGCAGTGTCTTTTGAAGGTCAGAAAATTTAAATTTGTACTTAAAATTGTACTTGTACTTGTACTTTGTCCAAGAACTCACCAAGCCTTGAAGTCCCAAGGATTTTTTTCTATGCCATTTTCTGAGACATTTGTAGTTTTATGTTTATACTGATTTATTTAAATATATTTTATTTTAGTATATGATATTTAGTATATATTAGTATATAGTATTAAGATTCCTTTTAATAAAACCCTCTCTAAGGCAAGGAAATTATCCTGTGGCAGAGGCTATTGTTTCTACATTGAGATGATTTTGTACTTTTGTGAGAAATGGCTCCGCCTGGCTTTTCTACAGACTCTCCTGTTCTAATGCTGTGTGTGTCTGTCCCTTTGCTGAGTTTCTTTATGGTAGCTTTATGTTTTGAAATTAAGTGAACATCTTTTTCTTTCCAAACCCGTCTGTCTGTCTGTCTGTCTGTCTGTCTGTCTGTCTGTCTGTCTGTC